>CAUJNA010003352.1:0-100933 GCA_963377175.1 Effrenium voratum
CTTGGCGTATGAGGTCACCGACAGGATGGCGGCCGATATTTACACCAATGCGTTCAATGATGGGCGCAAATGGAAACATGCATGTTTGCAGATTGGTCTACTTGACCCGAGCTTGCTGTCTGACCCGGATACCCTCAACGCGCTCACACCCACGTGTGATCCCATAAAGGGGACCATGCAGACCGCTTCGGGGACAGTTGACGGAGTTCCAACATTTCCGTACACACACATACCGATCATGCCCCCGGCCCTATGGTGGTCTGGATTAACATCCAAAGAGGGATTGCATGAGCATGAAGGACATGATCCGGTTGTTGTTGCCAAGGGACCCAGATTGATGCGTGTGAAACCTCCCCTCGCGGTTATGACACCGTTTGGGAGCAAGTGGCTTCGTTCCACTTGGTTTCTGAAGAATGGGTCATGGCTCAAAGTTGAGGATAGAGTTGACCCGGGGCTACAATGTGTGCGAATTGATGGTTGGGTTGAACGCGCAGTTTGGCAGTTTCATCCCGTACCGGTCGCTGCACCGGCGCGGGAACGGTCTCCCCGACCACGACCAATTCACGTCGGGTCCGGGGATGTTGACATGCAGTCCGTGCTGGCCGCATTTGTTGAAGAACTGTCGAACGAGCGCATAGAGTTGAAGTGCGTTAACGACCTTGCTTTGGAAACGTTGCTCCGATTGAAATTGCTCATGCGTTGTCTGCATATCAATCACGAGCAGCTTGTCCCTGGTCGTTGTTTTGTTCCGAATCGCATTGCGGTGAAGCACAAGCCACAGTTAGCGCCGGGTATTGAACTCGCGATGGTCAAACATGACGGTGGTGTGCTTCGCGCTCCTGTTCATGTCTCGCTTCCGGGTATGAGAACTCGCACAGTCGTCACTCTTTACAGTGTTGACTTGGCTCGGCCCATCGTGCTGATGGCATGTTCCGAACCACGTAACTGGTTCACTGCTCTTGCCCGCCATGACGGGCCGCAGGTTGTCACCATAACTCTGGTTGATGACTTACTGAGCGATTACGGGGGGAGAATCGCCAGACATGTGCTTACCAAACCTTCCGATTTGTTGTTCTTCGCCGGGCCTTGCACGGGGGGATCATCATGGGCACGCCTCAACAAGACTCGCGGCAATGACACCGCAGAGAAAATCGAGGCCAAACAAAGAGAATTTTGGAGATTATTTGAACGGTTCGTTGAAATTAAACGGCATGCCATGACAAAACGAGCTGCGATTTTGTTTGAGTTGCCTGGAAGTTGTGATTATTGGAAAGATGAGAGACTGCATGAGGTCGTGCATGATGGGACTAGTCACGAGTTTGATGGGTGTCGCTATGGCTTGAAACAAAGAAATGCAAAGAAACCCATGCCAATCAAGAAACCATGGAGAGTTGTATCATGGAACTTTGAACTTGGTGGCTCGTTGTCTAAGAAATGCAATGGAAACCATGAGCATGGACCTTGTGCTGGTCGTGAAACCAAAGAAACCCAGTTGTACACGTCTATAATTGTTGGTGTGATCCTTCGCCGTTTTCGTGCTCGAGCAAGGTGCCTCAAACCGGCACCGTTGAAACTCGCTCTTGCTTGCATTACGCGAAGGAGATCGCGGAAGCACCAAGCAACTGCGAGCGAAATCTGCACCACCCCAACTGCACAACCGAGGTGCTGGGTCAGTCCCGAACCTCTGGTGCATACGGGGAGCTGGGTCAGTCCCGAACCCCAAGCTTCAAGGAGGAGCTGGACGAGTTCGTCACCTCAATCTGAAGCTGGGATTTTGCATTGGGACAATTCCGTGGCTTCATTTGCAGCTGCTTATTTTGGATTTTCCTGGGTCTGGAGAATATCATCAAGATGACTGCCAACCCGAATGTCGTCAATGCAAATGAGTTCTTCTGCGTGCCTGTTGGGAAATCTAGGCAAGCAGCAATCTTCTTGGGAAATTTGGTGAAGAACGCCATCGAGGAAGGCAAGAGGATACCCAAGAGGATGGAGATGAGCAGCGACCTGGGTATGTGCGTGAAGTGGATCGAGGACATAGGCGTCCCCGCTATTTATGCATACTCTGCGTACTACTCTTCCAAGGGCCGCGGGATGATGAAAGGTGAAGGGCAGTCTATGAGGGTTGCCTTAGAGTTCATCAGCAAAGTTTTCGGACAGCTTTCTGCCGACGAATGTCTGCTTGGATGGAGGGAATTCTGCAGCAAGGGAAAGAAGATCGTGTCGGCGCTGAACCAACTTTGCGGTGAGGCAACGATGCTGGCGAAGAACCCCGAGTTGCTCAATGTAACCAAGTACTGCATGGAAGGGGCGGATATGTTGAGATCAATCGCGAACATCTGGGATCTCGCACTAGGCGTGGCCGAGGACAACGATGAACGGTCGTTCAAAGCAGCATTCCACCAGAACACCCCGGTTGGGGTGGTGTACAAAGAATTCATCAGCGACGAGTCATTTAGGGCATCGTCATCGAGAAGGTGGAGGAGCTCCGAGGAGTTCCAGACGACTGCAGAGTTTGAGAGGCACGATCGGAGAATAGCGAAGTATAGAGATCGAAACTGGGGGAAAGTATTCACGTTGAGCGTGATCAAGGCCCCCAAGATCGACTTCTACGGTCGTGGTGCCAAGGACGACTACCAGAAGAATTGGGACCTTGGGTTGGTCTACCAGAATGAGCTGCAGGCATCGATGAAGAACCTCGCATATGCACTGAGGAGGGATGAAAATGCCAGCCAGAACAACCTATTGCGCTGGATGATCTGTGGGTCAACCCCCAGTGACATCTCTGATGCGTGCATCGGGGCGGTCAATTCGCTCATGTGCGTATCGTTCATCATGAGGAGATTGCAGCCATTGCTCGGTGAGAAGGACTCCAAAGATCAGTCGTATACAGCTTAATTCCGTCCAGACAAAAGGGAGCTGAACGATCTCTACCGGGAGATTGAGTACGCCAGGGATTTCCTATGGTGCATCGATATGATCTATGAGTCGAAGCTGCCTGCGATGAACATCAACTCCATCAGTTTGGCACCGCACGCGGCTGACAGGGCCGCTGAGAACCAAAATCGGCGCAAGTGGGTAAGCTGGATGAAGGAGATCGAGAAGAAGGCCGAGAAGGACGTCATGATCGAATTCTTCCAGAATATATACTGCACGATTCATGAAATCGAGAGGGAACTGGAGAAGTACCCCGAGGATTTCGTGGTTGGGGAAGAGCCGACATGGTGGGTGATGGGCTCATCGAAGACGGAGCCGCCACGGAAGACGGAGCGACAGCAGAAGTCGGCATCAAGCTCCGGGCAAAGGATTCAAACCGCTGGTGGGTCAGTCCCCCAGCCGGGAGCTCCAAGTGGGGGGTCGCAAGCCAGCGATGCTGTCAAGATCGACAACGAGATCATCGACTCCATTTTCCGAATGAACTCTGGCGGTGACGACGACAGATGGGTAATTATCAACCCAACAGCTGGACACGATACCTACACTTCATTCGAAGGGGGTACCACTTTGGGCGGCGCGACTGTCAATGTGAAATTCAACACAGACAACAATACGGGGTACCCAATCATACAAACTGTATTTGGGCCGTGTCTTGCAGAAGGCAAGAACGCAACATATTGGGAGTGTATGCTGAGATGCCTGACCTCTTCGCTATTGCACTTCGAGGAGAAGACCAGCGCGGAGAAGATCATTCTTTCCTGTGTTGGGAAGGGAAATGCGGCATGGCTACAGCTGTATGCTTTCTTGTGTGCCCAAACAGGATGCTTGATTACTGGACGCCTTCCGGGCGCCAAAGCCATCAACGCGTTGATTCAGGCGGAGAAGAACCCGGACAACGCACCTGGACAGTTGAACCGGATTATCAATATGCAGAAGAGGAGCCCCATTGGCGAGGCGACGATTCGCGACATGATGATCCACAAGAAGAGCTTCTTGGTCCTGGATTGGCCCCTGAGGGCCGTCAACTCGAAAGGGAGCACGAAGACCTTCCAGATGATGGTCAACGAACAGGGATGGACCAACATCGAGGAGAGATCATACTATGGGTCGAGTGAGCAAGTCTCCTCACCCAACGACACGTTGAATATCATCTCCCGATTGCAGAAGCTGGATAAGCTCATCGCTGAACGGCGGAGGCGAGACATGGTTGACTCACCAATGTCGGTGCACATCTGGATGTCGCTATATGATTGGGTGTGCATGAGAGGATGCGGATGGCAGGTGACCGCCAACCCCATCATCGACTCCCTGCAGAAGGCGATATCTGACCTCGTCAACACATGTAAGGGCCTGGTCGTGGTGTGCGTGAATCGCGATGTTGCTTTCCATGGTGGAAGAGGGGACTTGGGGACGATCGCCAACAAGGTTAGCGAGATCTGCAAGGCGGCAGGCGCGCTGGTGACCGAGAACGATCGCCTGTGGCGCGTGGTCCATGCGCTCACAGGAAAGAACTACAAAATCCCTGGGAGCTCGAACTTGCAACACTTCCTCCTGAAGCGACTGCTGATTGAGAAATCCATCGATGCGGTCGCACCAAGCAACGCGATTGTGTGTGAGCTGGAGGGGACGTGCATAAACGAGCCCGACCTTCGATTCAACATCCCGAAGAACATGGAGGAATCGAAGGTGAAATTCGAGTACAAGCCGACCTTCACTGCACAGTCGAAGAGGAAACAAGAGCAGCAAGATGAAGGACACGGCGAGCAGGATGCTTTTGGGAAAGCCGATGTCGGTGATCAACGTCTTCGATGGTATACGGTCACGGAGCTCAGCAAGTTTATCTGCGAACTTTGCGCTAAAGAGATGCAGATAAGCAAGTCGAAGGTGCTCGGACCGAATTCGAAGTACAATCCCTCTTCTTGCGTGAACTGTTGCGCGAACTGGAACGCGGACACGAACGGTATTGCAATGTCTATCGAGGGGAAGAAAATGTACACGCGCCACTTCGCGGAATGCGTGGTGGCAATCCCCGACCTTCAAAACCTCATGGTGGACGTCAACAATATCCAGGCCATGATCACGATCATACGGGAGCTCGTGTGTTCAAGGCTGAAGAAGGAGCTTTCTCACGTGGGATTCGTGAGCATGACTGTGGATCAAGCAGCGCAGTTCTACAACAACGGTCACGGGAAGCAATTGTGCGCATCCCGGGATGTGATCGTGTGCAAGAATTCCGAGGGAGTCGAGGAGAGGATGTCCATCTTCTTGATAGACAAGGATCTTGGCAATGTGGCATATTCGTCCTGGATCAAGAGTGTGCTCGACCAAGGGACGATGTATGAACTCCTGGGACAAACCACGAACGAGGAATCCCTGGGAGACGTCGTCGAGATGGTGTTGGGATTCTTTGAGGTGATGTCGTACTTCCAGCACGAACTACCACTGTGGAAGGATGCATGGAAGATCAAGAGGGAGTTCGAGCAGTCAATAGTGCGACTCCTCGCTGGGAACGTGACCCACACGACGGGCCAGAACAGAAAGCGGAACAGACCGTCCGCACAGCTCGGCGTGCCCACGAAGGAGGTGCTTGACATCATGAACAAGGTCAAGCCCAGACATCCACGATCCATGATCACCGAGCCCTCTGCACAAGGTTCCAAGAGAAAGGCCACGGAGGGCGAAGATGAGGGTCTTGGTCAAGCACCAGACCCGAGTCGAAGTTCTCAAACCAATACTGAGAAGGAAGACAAGAAGCAGCGAGTGATCGACGGGCGGAGAGCGGCACTAGGATTCCTGGAGTCAATGGAGAAGTGCATGGGAGAAATGGGGATCTGTAAGAAGTGCGCGAACCTGGCCCACGACGGCGACTGCAAGGACATTGACGAGGCTGCTGGAAATGAGAAGGCGATGAAGGTGCTCCGTGAGCTACTCAGCAGTGACCCTGTTTCATCTGATGAAGACATGGGGGATACGGAGGAACCGTCCTCATCAACGTCCAAGGAAAGAAAGAAAGAGGGACAAGCAGGGAAAGAAACAAGTGAGATGTACAGCTACACTATTAATTTGGTGGAGATGGCTGACACGGCTGAGGGAGGAGAGCTACAATGTGGTGGCGTCGACCTCACCTACAACCCGTGCGGGGACAACAGGACATTCAAGAAGACGCTTGAGATGGGATGCGACACCATCCCGTGCTACATCCCGAAGTATGGCGATGTGAGTGATGTGCACTTGCCATGGGCGGATGCGTCCATCGTTGACCCCAAATACTTTCCCAAAGGTGCAATCCTTGAGCAAGTGGACGTGATGCAACTTGGCAAGAGTGTCAACTTCTGCATTGCTCCTTTCGACGGTGCTCCACTATGCAGGATTGGTGATGATCGCTCGGTATTTACTTCAAGGGACCAAGCAAACCATCTATCTCACGACCTATGCAGAGTCCTTCGACACAAGATCGGCAATTGCCGAGGAAGTGCTTTCAGGTGCGACGAGGGTGGATGGGTCGACATTGATGCTGTCATTGACGACCGGAACTACGACATATTCCCACCATACACCACGAGAGCGAAACGATACATGGGCATCATGGAGGTGATCAAGTGGCAGGAATCCGGAAGCAGAAAATCGAGATTCCAGGTTTTGGCAGAAAGGTTTCCGAGCATCATGAACCCGAACGACACGAGGGCAGCCAGGGAGGAAATGACCGAAGCTGGCGTGGATCGGGACGACATCGACAGGATGTTCAACAGATGCGATGGATGGTACAGACCTTGGTGCATCCGAGTCACAACCGGTCACAGTGATTTTGGGTTCATGAGCTCATCCGCACTGGCGAATAGGTATTCCGCAAGAATGGGTGATTCTCTCGGAGGAGCATTCCATGTGACGTATGTGGAAAACCTGCCAAGCATCGTACGCTGTGGGTTAGTCCCCGGCGGAATCGATGGCGGTAACAGGCTAGCGCTGCACTTCGGGGCGTTTGCTCCATGGGATGAGATGAACGTGGCGACGAAGACAACGCTACGGAACGTGAGGAGAGGGGATCCGATTGCGATCATCTATCTTCCCAGTGCAACCCTCGCGCGGTATGGGGCTGGAGTCGCGGCTAATGGGACTTTCATGGTCTTTGACGTGATCCCGTTCTATGAGGTCAAGTCCATTTGGATTGGCAAAAGCAACGGAGGGAAGCGCCTGGAGTACTCTGACATCAAGAGGGCGTACTCGAAGTGTGTGGAGAACGAGATCTGCCCTGGCTTTGTCAACTCTTCCCAAGAGTCGGCTGCGATGTTCCTCCAGAACGTCGCAAAGATCAGCGAGAGGATGCCGGAGACTGAGACAGGTGCCGATAATCTGCACTACATCGTTGACATGGTTAATCGTGCCTGCGAACTCTATCGAATCAACAAGATGGAAGAGTTCAATGCACAGGTCAACGAGGTCCGGGACGAAATCAGCAAAGTCGTCATCCTGAATGACGAGACATGGGAAGGACTGAGGTGCCGGATATGTCCATCATGTGCGACCGCGATCCCCACCTGCTTCTGCTTATGCCTGGAGTGCGAGGCACAACTGATCTCCATCGGAAGATACTACATTCACATCAAATCCGATGACGAGGAGGACAACCAAAACCCCAACGTCTCTGGAGATGCCAGGCGTGCACAGGAAGAAGCTAACCACGATGCGGCAGCACAGGAGGATTAAGACGAAGCGGAGGAAGTTCCGGGAGAAGATGACGACATGGACACGCAAGGATATACATCCGGCTATGCGTCAGAAGAAGAAGACAGCGGTTGGCATTACCGCGACACCGATCTGGCGTCACGGGACATTATAATTTCCCAACGGATGGCGATCTGCCTTGACGAGCCGCGTGAGGCTCAGTACATGGCAGGATTTATCGCACTCCAGATGTCCAAGATGTGGGGGATGTTCGAGGGTGGTGAGGAGAGAACGATGAATGCCAAGCTCGAGGGGAGAGAGGGCTGCCCTTACCACAATGATTTCAAGAGGTACCCCAACATCACCGAGCATGATCAGGAAGGTATACTTTTGCCATCAACAATAACGAAGATTTCTCAATCGGAGAATGTTCGGACAAGAGCCTTCCGATCGGTTGAGGAGCGTGACGAATATATTCGTATGATGGTGTGCAAATGCGAGGGACTTTACACATTCTACAAGCTGTGGATTGCAGCGAGAATCCACGATGTCACCAAGGAAGAAATGAAGCTCCTGGTCAAGGACCGAGTGCACCCGGTGGGTGATATTATTTTCAGATGTTTTGCACTAGCTTTCAACTGTAAGTATATATCATTCGTGAGGGATGGCCTAAACCTTGGCAAGAATGGTTACACGGTCAACGTGAGCGCCATCATCTCGGCCATCGAACCGAACAAATGCGACACACCCCTGCTGGATTGGTGCCTTCGGAAAGGGCACTGGTTGCCAGAGGACTACAACAAGAAGTGTGTCCGGGCACGAGAAGCCCAGAAGAACTTGGACGAGGAGTTCCGCCGACGCACCCATAGGCTGTCCATTGGGGACAGGTATGCTTCGTGAAGATGCTGATTGCGGTACGATGTGGGTCAGTCCCCATCTGTTACTTGCGTCACATCGACACTGTTTCGGTGGAACGACTTATGTCATGATTTATATTCATGTGTCCACGATGATTGGGTGTGTACATGGTTACATATTCCGATGACTATGACGCTCTGGATATTCATGGATGGAACTATTACCTTATAGATGATATCTTTTCATTATTTATGCATTGTCCATGGTATCTGGGATGGCTATGATTTGCATTGATTACTCACCGATGTTTCTTTGCCGGAATTATGCAGACCGATTGCGAGCAGGCGCCTCTGGTGGACTTTTTTCGGCCAACCCATTTATGGATGACAGCTGCGCGATGCGCAAATGCGGCAGCTGGATTGTTCATTGGTGGTCAAATGACGCGACGATTGTGTATTATATACACCTGCATATGGATGTGTGCTTCGATTAGAGGATGAATGTTTCACTTTTCGTACAATCGAACCCGGCATGTTTCACAGCGAATGAACGGTGTAGTGATAGCAAGTAAAAGAATGCACGACACGATTTCGTAGTTGAAGCCGTGGCCAGTGGAACGTTTTGTTGTGTTTGGACCGCATGATGAACAATGCGACCCAAATGGGGGATGTTAAAACCCTCTAGGCCCCGTGCCGAAATTGGGTAGCTGTTCTGAGGTCCTTGTTGGTGTTGCTTCCCAAGTTCCATTGATCGCCATTTGGCTCAAGACACAATTGAGGTTCCAGATCTGATGTGTGACTGCATACATACGTGATCGGCATTGAGAGCGAAAACACTTCGCTTGCGCTGCATTTGTCAGGACTACTGTTGTAACTATCATTCCTTCTCCCTTACAACGTTAACACGGGTTCGGCTATAACGGCATCGTCCGTATACACCTTTCTACGTGGTTGGTATTACAGCTTGAGGGTTCGGTGCATAGCGTCCCACGGGACGTCACCTTGCCGTCTCTTGGCATGACTGAAGTAGAAGCGCCTGTCTACTTTGCGCGCCACCAGGCGCAGCAAGGAGCGCAGGAAGACCGGGTCTTGCCTCAAGTAACAGCGGTGCAGGTTTGCGACGGGCTCGAAGGCGTCGACGCCGCACACCTTCAGGGCCGGACGCCGGGCTGCGAGGTAGTACTCCAGCTTTGCAGAGCCGAAGAAGGGAGAGTGACAGCCGGTCCATGTGTGGAGCCAGCCACGATTTGCTTCCCATGTACTTCAGCCGCGTGCCAGCCTTTAGATTTATCCCGGTCTCACTGCCGGCTCGTGTGGGGAAGATCAAGCTGTTTCCTACGGCTGAGTATAGCAGTAAGCAGCCCTCGGACCCCGTGATACCCCTGGTACCATGCACAGGTATCTTCCTCGGCCCCAGCAAGTCCGGCAAAACCGTGGCGCTGATCAGCATGATTCTGGAGCAATACCGCGGCGTCTTCGAGAAAATCTACATATTTAGCCCTTCCATCAATATCGACGACAGCTGGGTCCCTGTAAAGAAGTACATAGAGGAGGACCTGGGGGTTAATACCGAGCGGGAACAGGCCTACTACGACGAGTGGGACGAGGCAGCGCTGCGGGGGATCATCCAGAGGCAGCGCAAGATCACCGAGACATCCAAGAAGTTGGAGATGAAGAAGCTGTATCAGGTGCTGATTATCCTGGACGACTACGCAGATAGCCCGCAGCTGCACAAGCCTCATGGCGCCCTGGACACACTCTTCATCCGCGGTCGGCGTTTGCAAATCAGCACCTGGGTGAGCTCCCAGAAGCTGAGGCTCATCGGCGCAGCCGTGCGGGTGAACGTGCAATTTCTCTGCTGCTGCGCGAGCTGGACGCCGTCATCGAAGAGCTGAGCGCCCTGCTGCCAAAGGACAAGCTGCACAGGATCTACGAGCAGGCGACCCGGGAACCCTACAGCTTCCTCTTCGTGCGCTAGCTCAAGCCAAAGAATCAAATGTTCTACGCGCGCTTTGAAGAGCGTTCTGCACTCGAAGAGAAGCCGATGGGAGCGGCGCTCAGCTTCCTGGGCCAGAAGCTGTTCGCCAGCTCCACGCTGATCAACCCGAGGGGCTTCCTAAAGAAAAGAACGACGACGATCTACGTGGACAGCCGCAAGAAAATTGCCGGCTCGGACAGCGACTTTGAGGTAGACCTGGGAGAGTCTCTGCACCTGCAGAGCGACGCCAGGTGGCCGTCTACAAGATCAGAATCGCCGACAGCTTCCTCTCGACAGACCGGGTACTGGGTAGACGCCGCGCTCGGCACGCTGAATTGGGCGCTCCTTCCGGAAGGCGCCTACACGGGCTCCCGGCTGGCAGCCTGGATCAGCTCCAACTTCGCCACTGCCACGTATAGCGAGACCACGAACAGCCTGAGCGTAGCCTACGACGGCAATTCTGAACGATCTGGAGCTGCAGCAGCAGTTCCCAGACGCTGTGGACTACCCCACCTCGCCGGCCGCTTCTCCGAGCAAGCCTTTCAGCTTGTTTTTTGCATGACACGTGGAACAGCTTGTTTTTTTGCATGACACGTGGAACAGCTTGCACGTTTTTTCGCACGGTTTTGCATGCGCATGTGGTTCAACCCCATGGAAGTGCCCCCCCCCTGTTTTTTTCCTGTCAGGCTGCCGTACGTAGGTCGGACATCCTGGAGAACTTCGCTGGGAGGCAGGGCGGTGCCGAGCGGGCACCTAGGTAAATGTGCCGAGCAGGCACAGTGCCGAGCAGGCACTTTGGTGGACGTGCCGAGCAGGCACCTCGCACTTTTGGTTGCCCTATCAAGCTGGCAGGTATCAATATGCGCATCTCTCGTGACTGCCCTGACAGTATGCATGACTTCATCAGTGCTGTGCAAGGTGCCCGCAACATTCACTCCATGCCTGTGCCAAGGTTGCGTGTGTGAGTTGCGGTGGTTGGTTCGTTGGTGGCTGGTTTGTTTGGGGTTCCCCTGTTTCCCTTGCAGGACTTCGGGTTTTTCGCCTCTACTGTGAATAGCGCTGGAGGCTGGGGTTGTTTCGTTAATATCCGAAACCTTCTTGGCTCGTTTACACTGGCCAAGTGGGCGCTGCGACAGTGGCACGCGGGAAACGTGCCGAGCAGGCACAGTGCCGAGCAGGCACTTAAGTAGACGTGCCGAGCAGGCACAGTGCCGAGCAGGCACTTGTAAGTAGACGTGCCGAGCAGGCACAGTGCCGAGCAGGCACTTGTAGGTAGTGCCGAGCGGGCACCTGGTGCCGAGCAGGCACCGTAGGAGCGCCAAGCAGGCGCAGCTTTGAAGCAGGCGTGGAGGCCACTGTGAAAGTGGTTGAGTGGCTCGCCCAATGAGTACTGGCTCGCCCAACGGCCCCTGAGTACTGGCTCGCCCAATGAGTACTGGCTCGCCCAACCTCGTTTGATGGCTCGCCCAATGAGTACTGGCTCGCCCAACCTCGTTTCCTTGACATTGGTGGCACCAATGTCACAAATGCGAGGTTCCCAGGAGGATCATCGTCTCGTGGACACCCCGGCCGCGCCACCTGCCCGGCATCGAAGCCTCCACCCCGGCCGCACCACCTGCCCGGCATCGGAGGTTCAGGCCCCAGGAGAAGGGGCGCGGCGTGTTGTTGGACTGCGCCTGGACACGGAAGCCGGACTGCAAGGAGGCGGCTCCTGAAGTGCTGCTGAGCGCAGCGTGAAGTGCTGAGGCTGAGTGGCGTCATTCATGTTGTTGGCGGACCGGACGTCCTGCACGGCCGCGTCCTCGCTGCCCTGCTGGGGCCGGAAGAGCGTGTTCTCCCACCCAGCCCGTGCCGCGTGCGAGGCCGTAGGCTGCGCCGCCTGCGTGGGCGCCGGGCAGCGGCCCCTTCTGCCAGGCCCCCCAGGTACCCAAAGGCTCCGCCCACGCCCTCGGCGGCAACGGCAACCTCGCCCTCCTCCCGTCTCAAGCGGGGGCGGCTTTGGCTTGCGCTTGGGAGCAGCCGGCTCAGTAGGCACGTCCTGCTTCGGTTTGTTCTTGCTCCCAGGGGGCCTGCCCCCGTCTCCACAATAGTACCCACTCCGCTCTTCAGCGTGATCTTGGAGAGGATGTCGTCGCCCAGGTTGCCCAGCACTCTGCTGGCGTTGGCCAGCTGGGCGCAGCGCAGGTAGACCTCGTTGTGCGCCATCATCCGGACGAACTCAAAGACCTGCTGCCCGCCGGAGACAAAGCTCGGACCCAGCATGTGGTCCACGCTGAAGGGCTTGGTGGGAGAGGCGGGCGGCGCAGCAGGGTAGTCCGCGGCATCAGGGAATTGCTGGCGCAGCTCCAGGTCGTTCAGGATGAGCCGGTTGCCGTCATAGGCAACGCTCAGACTGTTGGCAAAGTTGGAGCTGATCCAGGCGGCCAACCGTGCGCCAGTGTACGCGCCCTCGGGCAACAACGCCCAGTTCAGCGTGCCCAGCGCGGCGTCAACCCAGTAGAGGTAGCGGCCCCGGTCCGTGGACAAAAAGCTGTCGGCCAGGCGGATCTTGTAGACGGCGAGCCGGGCGTCGCTCTGCAAGTGTAGGGACTCTCCCAGGTCTACCTCAAAGTCGCTGTCCGAGCCGGCCACTCTCTTGCGGCTGTCCACGTAGATAGTGGTCATCCTTTTCTTTAGGAACCCGCCCGTCCGGCGGACGACGGGCGGCTGGACGGCTGCGACGGAGGTGCAGCAGGAGATGTTCTCACACTTCGCGTTGATCAGCGAGGAGCTGGCGAACAGCTTCTGGCCCAGGAAGCTGAGCGCCGCTCCCATCGGCGTCTTTTTCAAGTGCAAAACGCTCTTCAAAGCGCTTGTAGAACATTTCATTCCTCGGCTTCAGGTAGTAGACGAAGAGGAAGCTGTAAGGTTCCCGCGTTGCCTGCTCGTACAGCCGGTACAGCTGCTCCTTTGGCAGCAGGGCGCTCAGCTCCTCAATGACGGCGTCCAGCTCGTGCTGGTTGCGCAGCCTCCAGCAGCAGAGGAATTGCTGATTGACCCGCACCGCTGCGCTGATGAGCCTCAGCTTCTGCGAGCTCACCCAGGTGCTGATTTGCAAATGCCGGCCTCTGATGAACAGTGTGTCCAGGGCGCCGTGAGGCTTGTGCAACTGCGGCGTGTCAGCAAAGTCGTCGATGACTACAAGCACCTGGTACAGTTTCTTCATTTCCAACGTCTTGGACGCCTCCGTGATCTTGCGCTGCTGCTGGATGATGCGCCGCAGCGCCGCCTCGTCCCACTCGTCCCAATACGTCTGCTCCCGCTCTGTGTTCACCCCCAGGTCCTCCTCAATGTACTTCTTGACGGGTATCCAGCCGTCGTCTATGTTGACACTCGGCTGAAGATGTAAATTCTCTCAAAGACGCCGCGATACTGCTCCAGAATCAGGCTGATCAGAGCCACGGTTTTGCCCGATTTTGATGGCCCGAGGAAGATGCCCGTGCATGGCACCAGGGGCACCACGGGGTCAGAGGGCTGCTTACTGCTATACTCTGTCGTGGGAAACAGCTTGATCTTCCCCATTTCCTTTGCGTTACTTGCCAAATTTGAAGGCGGTAAGCCGGGCGGCGAGTCTGTCAGCGCACTGCTATACAGCAGGGCGCTGACGGAGTTTTCAGGGAGACACCGGGCAATCCTGTGCTCACGCCAGGATTGAGTGGGGCAATCCTGTGCCCACGCCAGGATTGACGGCAGGGCGTGTGAATGGTGGAAAAAAACACTCCGGGAGTTATGCTGCGAGGACAGCATAACTCCCGGACCTTCGGCGCTGGCCCGGTGATGGGTTTTTCGGGCAATCCTGTGCCCGCGCCAGGATTGAGTGGAGCAATCCTGTGCCCACGCCAGGATTGAGTGGAGCAATCCTGTGCACACGCCAGGATTGACGGCAGGGCGTGTGAATGGTGAAAAAAACACACGCTGTCAGCGGTGCGGCGAGGATCGCATCGCTGACAGACCTTCGGCGCTGGCCCGGTGATGGGTTTTTCGGGCAAAAAAGCGAAGTCGGAATTCCGACCTCGGGGGGAGAGCGAAGTCGGAATTCCGACCTCGGTGGAAGAATCCCGACCTTGGCGCGGGCTTGGCAGGCTGGAGGCTTCTATGCCGGGCAGGTGGCGCGGCTGGGTGGCGCGCTAGGTGTGGAGCCAAAAAATGTCGAGGTTGTCCTGTGGGGGACAACCTCGACATTTTTTTTCTCCTGGGAAGAATCCCGACCTTGGCGCGGGCTCGGCAGGGCTCTGCCGGGCAGGTGGCGCGCTAGGTATCGAAGCCTCCACGTCGGGCTGGCGCGGCTCTGGGCAGGAATGTGATGCTGGAAAGCACAAGTGGCACTTATGCTTTCGAAGCGGCCGGGTGGGAGGCTCCGTGGCCCTGCCCCAGTCTCAGCCGAGCTCGCGGGCGAGCTCCAGTTCCGGGCAGTCACGCCGGAGCCTGCCTCCGCCCAGCTTTGACCAGCTGGCGCGAGACATTGAGGCTGCTTAAAAATGCACGGTTTTGCACTACAAAATGCTATTAGCCCGGTCCGTATATACACATACGGACCGGGCTAATAGCTCGTTTTGCACGGTTTTGCGCTACAAAATGCTATTAGCCCAGTGCCTATGTCAATATAGACACTGGACTAATGGCTTTTGCACGGTTTTTGCACTGCAGAGTCAATGCGTGTATATAAACAAGCATGGAGGTAGTCACGCCCAACCCCGCCTGCTTCGTCCAGCGCGTTCAGGTTTTCGCCAACGGCCAGCGCTGCGACGACATCAACTACTACGGCCGCACCGTGGCCGTGCATGACCTGCTGAAGGGCCGCGAGTACAACCGCAACAAGGCCATGGAGGGTTTCGACGAAGTGAACGACCCGCGCATCGCCCGCGCGGTGCACCAGGGCGGCTACGCGGACGTGCTGCTGCGCCCCACCATGGTGGGCATCCTGCGCTGCGGGAAGATGCTGCCACCGCAGCTGAACCTGGTGATAGAAATTGAGTTTGCGGACGCCACAACTGCGCTGTGGTCCGAGAACGCCGGGGCGCACCCGGCGGGGGCCACGCTGAGCACCGACTTTGAGATCCAGAACGTCCGAGTTCTGGCCTCCCAGGTCGTCCTGGACTCTGCGCTGGTGGAGTCCTTCAACCGCGTGCTCCTCTCAGGAAGGTCCCTGGTGTTCAGCTACCCCACGGTGCACACGCAGCAGTCCAGCGTCCCGAACGGCGTGGCGGAGCACAACGTCACCGTGGCGCGCCTTCACGAAACTCATGGGCGCGTTTGTGACTTTTTGGGACAACGACGCGGGCTCCAAGATCCACTTGCTGGCCAACCCGGGGCTGGCCCCCATCGGCGCGGCCGCCTGCAGTACCCTCACAACCCCATGAAGGGAGCCGCGTGGGCTACCTGCGCCACAGCTTCATTGCCGGCTTTCCCACCGAGCGCGTGCCCAAGATGCCGCTGAGTGGTGTCAGCACCCGCTCGGGCGTTGCCCGGTTCACCTTCAAGGGCCGACAGCACGATGACGGACCTGTTCATCCACCTGGTGGCCTACCAGTTGGTGACGCTCTCCGGCATGGGCGTCTCTGTGCTTGACTAAAAAGGCCCGGTGTCACGCTGCATCATTTTTGATGCAGCGTGACACCGCTTTTGAAGTTGAGGGACACCGCCACAAAAATGACAAAAAAAGGCCCGGTGCCACTCTGCATCATTTTTGATGCAGAGTGGCACCGCTTTTGAAGTTGAGGGGCACCGCCACAAAAACGGCAAAAAAAGGCCCGGTGTCCCTCTTCACCATTTTTTGTGTTTAGTGACACCGCCCCAAAACATGCAAAAAACATGGAAAAATGGGATTCTTCCAGGCCCCTGGAGGAAGACTCACCTCCGTGGCCGCGCGCGCAATCTCCTCGCACAGCGCAGCAGGAACGCTGTAGAGCAGCTCGCGTGATTGGCTGACCCTCTCGTACTGCCCCTCCATCAGCCGCGCCCCCGCTGCGCGGCCCGGAGGTGCCTGCCGTCCTGCCACGCGCCGCAGCGGCTGCCGGGCCTGCGCAGGCCCGCCTCGGCCTCCAGCAACGGCTTCGTCACGCGGTACACCGCGTCCGGGTGGCGCAGGGCCTGTGGGCGCAGCACGGAGGTGGTCTACAGCGTGCGCAACAGCAGCAGCGAGCTGGACGGCGCGGGCGCGGACTTCTCTCAGGCCTTCGCCTACGAGGGGGGGCATGCTGTGGGACCTTCGTCTAGCCAGGACTGCTGAGCAACGGCACCTCCGCCCCATCTACGACGCGGTCCTAGGCTTTGACTGCAGGTGGCCAAGGCCCGGCGCAGCCTGGACGCGCCGCCGCGCTACCTTGCGCAGGTGTTGACGGACTGCCTGCGCGCAGCGGCTGCCGAAGCGCTTCACGGAGCGGCTGCGTATCATCGCGTTCACGCTGAGCTTGCTCCAGCGC
Organism: Effrenium voratum; assembly: GCA_963377175.1. NCBI lineage: Eukaryota > Dinophyceae > Suessiales > Symbiodiniaceae > Effrenium > Effrenium voratum. The sequence goes on from CAUJNA010003352.1 coordinate 16,893, forward strand.
GCGCCGTAGCGTCCACGTGGCTCCGCGCGGAGATGCCCAACACATGTGGTCCCAGCGGCAGTTCAGCATTGCGGCCAGCAAAACCTTCGGGTAATAGCCGGGCCACGTACGGCAACAGATTCAGGCAGGACTGCCCCCAAAGCCCAGGTCCGGCAGCCGTCCACCCGCCGGGCACAGGATGGGCAGGCGTTGGCCAGCCCGTTGCGCCTGCAGCGCACTACGTCCACGCCGCGCTCCGGGCGCCACGTGGCTCTCCAGGCTGGTGGGCTGCGCGCTCTCCCTCAGCGTCTTCTCGCTGTGGCAGTCGGCAGGGTTTGCGCGCTGCCCGCAAAGGCCTGCCGATGGCCACCTTGGGGCTCTCGCCAACGGCCATGAGCTGGTATATGTCAGGGCCGTGAAGCGGGTGCTGCGAGCTCAGCACGCGCATGGGGGCGTTGCGCCGCAGAACTCTCGCACCTCTGGCGGAGATGCCGAGGTGCCTCCAGTCGTGGCGCAGCATGGCGTCGAAGTGCGCACATCCTCCTCGCAGGGCAGCTGGAAGCTCGCTCCTCAGGCCCCTCATGCGCTGGCGCAGGAGCGTCTCCACCTTGGTTCTGGAGTTCCTGTACTGCGTGCCAGTCATAGGTCTCGTCCGAGAGCTGCAGAATGGGGCCGCCGGGTCTAGCGAGGCCTCCACTTGTTGTTTCACCCGCTGCGCCACCTGTCCTCCGTGAGGTGCTCGTAGCCCGCGCCGGCGTTCCGCCCGCTGCGCCGCCTGCCCCGGATGATCGGCGCGTGGACCAGGTACTCGTAGTCTTGTCGCGGAAGAGCCCTTGCCCAGCTTGGTCAGCCGGTGCTCTCCGCCCTGCGCACGAGCTTCTTCTGCCTGTTGCGCAGCAGGATGTAACGTTGGGCCCCTCGCGGATGAGGGGCTGGTTGTAGTTAAAGTCCTTGCTGGGGGGCCGCAGGCCAGGTGGAAGTAGCAGTGCTGGCCCGCCCGGCAGCTGCGCGCGCGCCCCCGGGCCGCGCCGCAGGTTCAGCACAACGGCTCCATCCGCCCCCGTGCAAGCCCGGGCGCCGCCGTCCGCGGCCTCCGTACCTGGCGCTGTCTGCCGTCCTTCCGCACTCCGTGAGAATGGGGACTCGCGTGCTTGAGACCCTGGACAACATGCGGGAGATACTGTTCTACGACAGCATCGGCTGCAAGCAGGCTCTGCCCATCTTTGAAGAACTCGTCAAACGCCAGCCCATTTACCTGAGCGTGAAGAGGAAGGCGAGCGACCAGCCGGAGCCAGCCGGAGAGCGAGCCGGAGAAGCCGGAGGTAACCACTTTGTTGCTGCCAAGGTTCGAGCCGCGAGAGGATTTGATGAGGAACAACGCCGCTCCCATCTTCCGCAGCAGCAACCACGTTCTGGTTCCCTGTGAGTTCCGCCACACAGGCCCGGGTGTGTCCGAAGCAGAACTGCTGGAGTGCCTTTACAGGGTGGGACGACAAGTACCAGGGCAAAGGTTGCGCTTGGATGGCGTGGCGCCTCGTGGGCCAAGCTCATCAAAAGCTGAGATGGCTCTGGAACTCGGACGTCGTCATATCGCCGTAGTTCTTCAAAACCCGTCGTGGAGAGAACTCTGGCGCCGCGTTTGCTGCAACAAGGCCGTCGTAGTCGCCCCGACTCATGGCCCGCATGGTCCCCTTCTGCTCCAAGCAATTGGCCATCAGCTTCACGACATCGTGAAGCTTCCCCTTGCCAAGCTTGTAGAGGTGGGTGGACGCCGGAGGATGGGGCAGCAGCTTCATGGTGGGCTTGTGGAAGAAGACCCACAAGTTTGCCGCGTGGTGGCCGACGTCAGGAGGCTCGACACGACCTTCCGAGGCGACAGGGCCTTGAACTCCGGCAAGCGCCTGCCGAAAAACGAGGACGAGTTCGTGCGCTTGCAGAGCAGGGCCCTCTTGCAGCTCCGCAAGCAACTCCAGGACGACCAGTTGCAAGTGGAGAGCCTGCTGGTGTCGCGCCATCGCCAACTTCTGATGACCGACTTCGTCATCAACGAGAGCGCCGTGAACTGCTGGTGGTACAACCCCGAGGCACCAGAAGCAGCCACTGGACTTTTTCGAGGCCTACGAACGAGCTCGCAACGAGCGAAGGACCTTGATCTTCTACGGAGACAGTGGCAAGGGGAAAACTCCCCTGGCAAGTTGCCTGGCAGCCATGGTAGCCCGCGACGTGGGTCTGGACGAGTTCGTCATGGTGTCCAGCCCGGACATGCTGCGATCCGCGGTCGAGCGCAACCTCCTGCGTGACGAGAGGCCTTTGCTCCTGGACGAGCTTCAGATCAGCAGCAGCAACATCGGCGCCCAAGGCGGGGGAGTGGACACGCTGAAGCATCTCCTCGGTCTGTCGCCCGATTTGCCAGCGACCATCAAATGTCGCTACAACGACGTGAAGGTGCCTGCGGAGACGTTCAGGATCATCACGGTGCAGGACCTGGCGAAACTCCACCACAACTTGGACGACATGGCGAAGATTCGCCCTCCGGACCTCATGCTCGAAGGGTTTGAGCGGCGCGCTCGCCCGCTTGACAAGGTCTTTGACGCGGACACGCGCGCGGTGCTGAAGCGCTGCATCCTCGTGGAAGTGACGGCGCAGTGTGCCAAGGACCCCGCGTGCGAGAAGCGAAAGTTCGGGTCCGACAAGGCGACCTCCATGGCGGAGAGTTTGAGGGCGTTGTACAACGGCCAGTAATTCGCGACACAGCCGGGGCCTGCCTTTTGAGGGCACAGACCAGGCAGAAGCCCGACCGAACGCATACAGATCGTTGCAAGCCCCTGCCGCTCTGGCAGGTGGCAGGCAAGCGCGCGTGCTGCACCCTTGCCGCACGCTCGTGAGGCCGCCTTGCCCAAAGACGCACAGTTGGGCGACGCGTCCCCCAGCTCCATGCTATATGTGCTATATGTGCTATATGGCCCCCAACCCGCTGAACCTCCACTCTCCGTCGAAGGCCGACTGGTCTGCCTTGTTGGTCGCGTCAAACTTCGCAGGAACCCTGACGGGCACCGCGAGGTGAGCGACGGCACGGAGATGGTCACCCTCGACTACTCTCACCTCACAGCGTGCTCTGGGGGGTGTGCAAGGGCTGCCCAGCGGGGGCCAAAGAACCCATAAGAAACATGGCCGACGCCCGAACCATCAAGGCCGTCTACGAGGATCCCCGCACCGCTGCCAGCATCTCCAGAGAGGACCAGGACCGGCCGCAGAGAGGCTACAACAGCTTCGTGCCTCTAAACCAGCTGCGCTGACCAAGAAGTGGCCGCGGCCGCTGAATCTTGCGAGCGCCACCGCGGCGGGCATGAAGAAGGTGTTCCAAGCCCTGGGAGTAGTAAGGAAAGGCTGCTTATACCAACCAATAAATTTTCGTTTTTTGGTCCCCAAACCCTGCAAAACTGCATAATTTTCCAACCAGCTGAACTTGTCACCAGCGATGTCACCGCTTCGTCGCCGCTCCGTTTTTGGTGCAAAAAGCGCTGAGAACGGCCAACTCCGAAAAGTTCGTTTTTCGTGTCAGGCGTCAAATGTGCTGCCTGGGCCTCCAAATTCGCTCGTTTTCCTCCGAAAACCGGCTCCAGGCAGTCGCCGTGCTCCGAAATCCGTTTTCTGCCCCGAAAAGCCTGCGAATTCCAGCCCGCTGAACTCGTCACCGCTTGTCACCGCTTTGTCACCACTCGCTTTTTGGGCGCAAAAGTGCGCAAAACCGGGCCCAGTTCCCGAGCTCCTTCTCCGCAGGGTTTTTCGCGGCCCGGCAGCCCGCCAAGGACCTGGCTCGGAGCCCGACAGCCTGCCGAGGTTCTCCACGTAACACGTCAGCCTGCTGAATTAGTCACCGCCGATGTCACCGGTGTCTAACACGTCAGCCTGCCGGTGCCAGGGTGGAACCGAACCTCCCAAACGTCGCTCCGGAGACCAACGCCTAAGCCATCTCACCATCGGCTTTTGTTACCGTCCCAAAACGGCGCTTTTTGGCCCAAAAACGCTCTCACCACCCCGGGTCCATGCAAAACGTACTATATGTGCTATATGGCTCTTACAAGGCAACCCGCTGAACCTCCACTCTCCCCCAGCTCCATGCTATATGTACTATATGTGCTATATTATTCTGTACGCGCTTTAAAATATACTATATGTGCTATACAATGCATATTTGGTACATGTTGGAGATGCTATGTGTATAGTATACAGGCTTCTATACCATATAGCACATATAGCACATATAGCATGGAGCTGGGGGAGAGTGGAGGTTCAGCGGGTTGCCTTGTAAGAGCGATATAGCACATATAGCACATATAGCAAGGACCCGGGGGAGAGTGGAGGTTCAGCGGGTTGGCGTCCATATAGCACATATAGCACATATAGCATGGAGCTGGGGGAGAGAGCCAAACCCAGGGACATTTGCACGGTTTTGCGCCACAAAATGCTTTTAGTCCCGTCCGTACATAGATGTACGGACGGGACTAATAGCTCGTCTTGCACGGTTTTGCGCTGAAAACATGCTATTCTTCCAGCGCCTATATCAATATAGACACTAGAAGAATAGCTTTTGCACGGTTTTGCACGGGTTGCCCATGCCAGCCCCGCTCATTTGATTGGTTCGCCCAACCCGTTGGTTTCCCGAGCACCCCTAACCCAAGGAGCTGAGCAGGCTCCGGGAATTCCCCCCCAGCCTGCGCAATGCCTCGAAACCTTTTTTTCTCCCAGTTTTTTCGCTCGATCAGGATCAGGCAATTCCAACTTGAGTGTGATCAAAGTTTTTTTTTTGCGCCAAGGCCAAAACGGGTCCGACCGAGGTTCCCTGGACGCAGGGCTGAACGCCTCAAAAAACCAGTTTTTTTCAAAGGAGGCTAGTCGAGGGTCCTGGGCCTCGGAGGCGCCAGGAAGTCGTCCAGCTGCCTCACACCCCCCGGCCTGCCCCGTCTCGTGGCGCCGGCAGCGCCAGCTTCAGCAGGGTCTCGCGCCCCTCCGTGCTGCGGACGGTCATGGAGTCCACGGCCCCCAGCTGCTGCACGTCGCCGTACTGAGGGTTGAAGCTCCTCGCCGCGTTCGTCGGCGCTCGGAAGGCGCCCGCGGAAGGCGCTGGAACTTGTCGGCGTTGTCTTCCTGAACTCTGTGGCCGGCTGCTTCTCCACGTCCTCGGGCGCGCCGTGCACCGTCTCGTGGGGCCGCGCGTTGTAGGCCCCGGCCGCCCGCTCGAAGTGGTCGCTCCACTGCCCGCCCTTGCGCGCCACCCTCGTGGCCAGGTCCTTCTTCAGCGTCTGGATGCCCCGGTCCACCACGGCAATGGCGTTGCGGTCCTCGGGCCGCTTCGTGCGGTGCACGGCTTCCGCCGGGCAGCTCCCGGTCCAGCGTGGCGAACTCGTTGCCCAGGTCTGTCGTGACCACAAAGTTCCCGTCGTCCCCCGTCAGCTCCCGCGCGGCGCGCTTGGTGGCGCGGCCCACCGTCTCGGCGTTCTTGTTCTGCAGAGGTTCCACGGCGGCCTCCCGGGTGAAGACGTCCATCACCACCAGGCCGTACTTCGTCTTCCCCCGCGTGTTCTGGCTGAAGTCGATGAGGTCGGCCTGCAGCCGGTCGTTCGGCCCCTCGGCGGCCGACTTGCCCAGCGTGCGCGGCCGGGGCGCCTGCACCTGCCGGCCCACGTCGGCCTTCAGCGCCTCGAAGGCCATGGCCTGCGTCACGTCGAGGTCGCGCTGCCGTGCGAGTTGGTACAGCTTCCGCGGGTCACGCACGTTGAAGTCGTCGGCCAGGTCCCTCAGCGCCTCCATTTAAAAAAACAGCTTTGTTGCCCCAAAAAGGAGCTTGCGCTAGCGTCACTGGATGCAGTGAGGCCTGCACACACCTACTTCTTGCCCCAAAAAGGAGCTTGAGCAAGGTTCCTCTAGAACGACAAACCTGCACACACTACTCGTTCTTCGGCCCGCGCTGGGCCTGCCAGGCTTCCACCTCGTCCAGCCGGGCCTGGAAGCCCTTGCACACCCCCCACAGCACGCTGGTGAGGTGAGAGTAGTCGAGAGTAACCATCTCCGTGCCGTCGCTCCACCGGGCGGTGCCCGTCACATTCTTCCACTTCGTTCCTGCGAAGTCGTCCGAGGCGAAGCCCAGCCTCAGGTCCTCGTTCATGTCCGGGCGCTTGTGCTGCTTGGCCTCCGCGGCGTCAAAGAGCTGCTGGAGCTCCGCCACGTCGGCCTCCGCCATCTCCGTCTTCACCCGGCTGTCCGACAAATTCGTGAAGCTCGTGTTGCAGACCACGTTGCCCGTGTTGCCCGCGATCACGAGGCAGCCGGGGTTCCTCTGGTTCGTGGTCAGGGACAGCTGCGTGGAGAGGCTCTTGGTCTGCACCAGCGCCTCGTCGTTGATCATGATGAGCTCGCACTGGTGCGTCCCACCGTCCCGCTCCAGGAAGACCCTGGCGCTCTGGTTGCCCAGCAGCCGCAGCTCCGGGCCGCTGTCGGGGGCCGCGCTGTTGTTGGACACTTGCAGCTTGCCCGAGCTCGTCACGTCGCCGCACACCACGCTGCCCGTCGACACTCCGCCGCTCGTGGCCGTGAAGGTGCAGCTCAGGCTCTTGCAGTCCAGCGGGCCGACCCATTGTACGGCAGCTTCGTGGGCGACCAGGGTGCCTGGAGCACGGCCAAGATGTACTTCACAGTGCCTCCGAACGGAGCTGCACTTCGGGGCGCACTTCCAGGCGCCGGGCCTGCGCAACCAGACGGCAGGAACGGCAGATCCTGGACGCAACCCTGGAGACCGGCAACACAGCGGAGGAGGAGGACACGGCGGCCGGAGGGGCCGACGACGTCACGCTGGCCACCCTGGGCGAGGTGCTGCTGGAGCCCACGCTCACCACATTAGGAAATTTTTTGGTGCGCTCTCCGTGGCCTTGGCCAGCTTCACTGTGGGAGGCTTCCAGCTGGAGGGCTACGCCATGACCCTGAGCGCCTTCGCCTGGAACATTGTGCGCACCTACACGCTGACGCCGGGGAGACGCTACTCCTTCGGCTGCCGGTACCGGCTGGGCACGGCCTCCAACTTGGTGATGTACGTCAGCGCGGCCGACAACGACTACGTGGGCGTCACCGGCACCTTCCTCGGCACGGCCTCGCAGGGCGTCTGGAGCACGGCGCGCCTGGACTTCTCGGTGCCGCCGGGCGGAATCGCGAAGCTGCACTTCGGAGCCTTCGGCGGGTCTATCCCCGGGCTGGTGCAGCAGTCGGCGGGCACGCTGGACCTGTACAGCATGCAGATCAGGGCCAGCGCCTTCGAGGGAGAGTCTGTCTCAGTAACGGACCTGCTGGCGGACTCGCTGGCCCTCACGGGCTCGGCCACGCTGGACGGGCTCACCGCGCAGGGCAACGTGGGCTGCGACCAGCTGCTGTGCAACGACGTGAACTGCACGGACGTGTTCACAACGGGCGTGGACGCCTCGGGCGCAGTCTCCTGCGCAGCGCTCACAGCCACAGGCACCGTCTTGGACAGCAGGTGCACCGCCTCGCCCTGCTCTCGCAGCCTCGCCGCAATGGTCCGGGCCAGGTGCGTCTTTCCGGTGCCCGGCAGGCCCGTGAGCAGCAGGGAGTTGCCCGCCAGGCAGTGGCTTATAGTTTGGGGCGCTCCGCCTCCCCTGCTGCTGCCCAGCAGCGGCTTCGTCTCTTCCACGCGGTAGACCGGCGTGCCGTCCGGGTGGCGCAGCGCCTCCAGCGCCCGCAGCCGCTCCGCGAAGCGCTTCGGCAGCCGCTGCGTCAGCAGGCAGTCCGTCTTCACCTGCGCGAGGTAGCGCGGCGGCGCGTCCAGGATGCGCCGGGCCTTGGCCACCATGCAGTGCTCAAAGCCCAGGACCGCGTCGTGGATGGGGCGGTAGGTGCCGTTGCTCAGCAGCCTCCTGGCGTAGACGAAGTCCCACACCATGCCCCCCTCGTAGGCGAAGGCCTGGGAGAAGTCCGCGCCCGCGCCGTCCAGCTCGCTGCTGCTGCTGCGCACGCTGTAGACCACCTCCGTGCTGCGCGCCCACAGGCCTATCATCGCGTTCACGCTGAGCTTGGCCATGTGCTCCTCGCCCTGCCACGCGGCGTCCATGCGCTCCAGCGCGCGCCGCAGCGTCGCCGCGTCCACGTGGCTCCGCGCGGAGATGCCCAACACGATGTGGTCCCAGCGGCAGACGCCCAGGTCCAGCATCGCGGCCAGCGAAACCTTCGGGTACCAGCCGGGCCCCACGTACGGCAACAGGTTGAGGCAGGACTGCCTCGCGTCGCAGCAGCTCTCCACAAAGCCCATCAGCAGCCCGGCGCAGTACTGCGGGCTGAGGCTGAGGCGGGGCACCAGGATCCGAGAGCTGCTGGAGGAGCACGAGGTGCTGCGGAGGTGGTGCGAGGCGCTCAACCAGGAGTACAGGGGCCAGCGCCTGGCCGGCTTGGCGCACGAGATTTTTCTGAAGCTGCTCAAGGCGAAACGGGAGGTGCCCGGCGCGGCGGAGAGGCAGAAGACCCTGGCCGCGCAGGACGGCAAGTGCGCGCTGTGCGGCTGCGGGCTGACGGCCGGCACCTGCGAGCTGGACCACGTGGTGCCGGTGAGGCAGGCCTTTGCGGGCAGCGTGCAGATTTTGCAGGCGCTGTGCGGCGACTGCCACAGCGAGAAGACGCTGAGGGAGAGCGCGCAGCCCACCAGCCTGGAGAGCCGCGTGGCCCCCGGCGTCATGGAGTACGTCCGGAGCCCCAAGCTGCCTCCTCTGGTTTTTGAGGCGCAGACGTGCGCAAAGGACAGCACGTACGTCGGCGTGGACGTGGTGCGCTGCAGGCGCAACGGGCTGGCCAACGCCCCCTTCCCCCTGCCCATCCTGTGCCCGGCGGACGGCGTTGAGCCCGTGGACGGCGTGCTGCCGGACCCGCAGGTCCTCGCACCAGAACAGCCCCGGCTGCACGTCCGCGGCGTCGAAGCGCCTCCACTCTTGGATGGGCGGCAGGGTCTGCCTCGCCTCGCCCCGGTAGAGCACGCGCGCCGCCTGCCTCTCCAGCACCCGCTTCACGGCCCTGTACATGTAGCAGTGCCCGTCGAAGGCCAAGAAGCACACGGTGCGGTGCTCCTTCAGCGCCGGGTCGTAGCTGTCCACCAGGTCGCCCTGCGAGCTCAGCACGCGCATGGGGGCGTTGCGCCACACGCAGAACTCTCGCACCTCCTCGGCGGAGATGCCGAGGCGCCTCCAGTCGTGGCGCAGCATGGCGTCAAAGTCGGCGCACACCTCCTCCACGCTCAGCTGCAGCAGCTCGGCCAGCTGCCGGGGCACGCAGAGCGGCTTGTCCTCGAAGGCGCTCTGCAGCACGTCCTCCTCGCAGGGCAGCTGGAAGCTCACGCTCCTCAGGCCCCTCATGCGCTGGCGCAGGAGCGTCTCCACCTCGGTCCTGGAGTTCCTGTAGTGCGTGCTCTGGGTGCTGACCACCCAGTGCCCCTCAGGGTCGAGGAAGTAGGTCTCGTCCGAGAGCTGCAGGATGGGGCCGCCCGGGTCCAGCGAGGCCTCCACCTGTTGCCTGACCCGCTGCGCCACCTGCTCCTCCGTGAGGTGCGCCGGGTGCCTCGTCATGGCGCCGCCCAGCTCGTTCACCGGCAGCCAGTCCCTGCGCTCGTAGCCCGCGCCGGCGTTCCGCCCGCTGCGCCGCCTGCCCCGGATGATCACCGGCACGTGGACCAGGTACTCGTAGTACTTGTCGCGGAAGAAGCCCTTGCCCAGCTTGGTCAGCCGGTGCTCTCCGCCCTGCAGGGAGCGCACGAGCTTCTTCTGCCCGTTGCGCAGCAGGATGTAGTCGTTGGGCCCCTCGCGGATGAGGGGCTGGTTGTAGTCGAAGTCCTTGCTGGGAGGCCGCAGGCCCAGGTGGGAGTAGTAGTGCTGGCCCGCCCGGGTCAGCTGCCCGTCCGCGCGCGAGAGCAGCGCGTAGGCCCCCGGGCCGCGCCGCAGGTTCAGCACGACGGCACCATCCGCCCCCGTGCGAGCCCGGGCGCCGCCGTCCGCGGCCTCCGTGATCTGCTGTCGTTGTCTCGCCCAACTTGCCATTCTTTTTTTACGGGCCCAGTTTTTTTGGTTGGCCGCGCATTCTCGGGTATACTTGCCCGTAAAGGCCGGGGAGAACAGCTTTTTACACGGTTTTGCGCTGAAAAAATGCTATTACTCCAGGGTGTACATGTATGTACGGCCTGGAGTAATAGCTCGTTTTGCACGGTTTTTCGCATGGCATGACATTTGCTTGATTTTGGCATGACATGATTTTGCATGATTTTGCTTGATTGTGCTTGGCATGTACCCCCCCAAACCCGAAGTTTTTTTCCTTCCCTGTCAGGCCGCCGTACGTGTGAGGTGGAACATCCTGGCGAAGCACAACTCCGCGGGTCTGGCGCTGGGGCTGGGGCGGGTGGGCCGTGCCGAGCAGGCACTTAGGAGTGCCGAGCAGGCACTTAGGAGTGCCGAGCAGGCACTGTAGGACGTGCCGAGCAGGCACAGTGCCGAGCGGGCACTTTTAGGAGTGCCGAGCAGGCACTGTAGGACGTGCCGAGCAGGCACTTGTAGGAGTGCCGAGCAGGCACAGTGCCGAGCGGGCACGTAGGATTAGTACTGGTTCGCCCAACGACCCTTAGTAGACCGCTCATGTGAGTCATCGTCTGGCCCCGAGTTTGGCTTAGTACTGGTCTGCCCAACGGGTCAGTCAGATGAAGGGGGTCGGAGCTCGGAGTTTTTTTTGGGCCCTTATTATAGGAACCTATAGGAACCTATAGGAACCTATAGGAATCTTATAGGAAACTCATAGGAATTCCATAGGAAGGCCATAGGAAAAGAAGAAGAGGGCTTCCTACGGTTTCCTATGAGTTTCCTATGGGTTTCCTCTGAGTTTCCTATAAGATTCCTATAGGTTCCTATAGGTTCCTATAAGGGGCCCGCCGCCCGACCCGTTCAGGTTTGATACTGGCCCGCCCAACCCGCTGGGGTTTGATACTGGTTCGCCCAACCCCGTTTTTGATACTGGTTCGCCCAACTCCGTTTTGATACTGGCTCGCCCAACTGCGCCCGATTTTGCATGTTTTTGCACGATTTTGGGGTTGCACCCTTTTGCACCCTGATTGCACCCTAATTGCACCCTAATTGCACCCTGATTGCACCCTTCAGCCGGTTGGCTTTTTGCTTGATTTTGCGGGTGTTTTTTTGCTTCGTTTGGGAGTGCGTCCTCTGGCACTCACCCTTTTTTAGCCTGTTTTTGCGTGTTTTTGCACGATTTGGGGTTGCACCCTTTTGCACCCTGATTGCACCCTAATTGCACCCTAATTGCACCCTGATTGCACCCTTCAGCCGGTTGGCTTTTTGCTTGATTTTGCGGGTGTTTTTTGCTTCGTTTGGGAGTGCGTCCTCTGGCACTCACCCTTTTTTAGCCTGTTTGTGTGTGTTTTTGCACGATTTTTGGGTTGCACCCTTTTGCACCCTAATTGCACCCTAATTGCACCCTGATTGCAGCCGGTTGGCTTTTTGCTTGATTTTGCGGGTGTCTTTCGCTTCGTTTGGGAGTGCGTCCTCTGGCACTCACCCTTTTTTAGCCTGTTTTTGCGTGTTTTTGCACGATTTGGGGTTGCACCCTTTTGCACCCTGATTGCACCCTAATTGCACCCTAATTGCACCCTGATTGCACCCTTCAGCCGGTTGGCTTTTTGCTTGATTTTGCGGGTGTTTTTTGCTTCGTTTGGGAGTGCGTCCTCTGGCACTCACCCTTTTTTAGCCTGTTTGTGTGTGTTTTTGCACGATTTTTGGGTTGCACCCTTTTGCACCCTAATTGCACCCTAATTGCACCCTAATTGCACCCTGATTGCACCCTTCAGCCGGTTGACTTTTCGCTAGTTTTTCTGCTTGATTATGGGTTCAGGTTTTTCAAGTACTGGCTCGCCCAGCAGGCCCGGGGCTTTTGGCTTAGTATTGGTCCGCCCAACGGGTTTGGGGGGAGGGTCGTTTTTTTTTTAAGTACTGGTCTGCCCAACGGGACCGGGGGGGTTTGGCTTAGTACTGGTTCGCCCAACGGGTCTGGGGGTTTCGGATTCGTTTTCAAGTACTGGTTCGCCCAACGGGCCCGACGGGGGTTCGTTTTTTCAAGTACTGGTCTGCGCAAAGGGCGCGGCATTTTTGGCTTAGTACTGGTCTGCCCAACGGGTCTGGAAGGGTTTCGTTTTTTTTCAAGTACTGGTCTGCCCAACAGGTCTGGAGGGGTTTCGGTTTTTTTTTTCGAGTACTGGTCTGCCCAACGTGCCTGGGGGGTTTCGTTTTTTTAAAGTACTGGTTCGCCCAACGGGTACGGGGGGTCTGCCCAACGGGTCATGACCCAACCAGACGAAGGGTGTCGCTCGGAGTTTTTTTGGGCCCTTATAGGAACCTATAGGAACCTATAGGAATCTTATAGGAAACTCATAGGAAGTCCATAGGAAGCCCATAGAAAAAGATGAAGAGGGGTTCCTACAGGTTTCCTATGAGTTTCCTATAAGATTCCTATAGGTTCCTATAGGTTCCTATAAGGGCCCAAAAAAACTCCGAGCTCCGTCTCCCTCACCATCGAACAACGTCCTGGCGCCTCCCCTCAGGCCGGGCCACCCTTGATTGACTACTTCTGTTCCGTGATTGTTTGAATCGTGTTTGGGTCCGGGTTTGGGGTCCTCGGGAAACCAACGGGTTGGGCGAACCAGTATCGAAACGGAGTTGGGCGAACCAGTATCCTACGTGCCTGCTCGGCGCTGTGCCTGCTCGGCGCTGTGCCCGCTCGGCACTGCCTACCCTACAGTGCCTGCTCGGCGCTGTGCCTGCTCGGCGCTGTGCCTGCTCGGCGCTGTGCCTGCTCGGCGCTGTGCCTGCTCGGCACTCCTACGGTGCCTGCTCGGCACTGTGCCTGCTCGGCACGTCCTACCTAAAGTGCCCGCTCGGCACTGCCGAAAAAAAATCCCGCCCCCCAGCGCCAGACCCCCCGGAGTCGCGCTTCGTTGCCAACACGCACGGCAGCCTGACAGGAAAAAAAACTCCGGGCAGAGTCCCCCTTCTTTTGCACGGTTTTTCACGGTTTTGAGCTACAAAATGCTATTAGCCTAGGCCCTACATAAATATAGACCCTAGGCTAATAGCTCGTGTTGCACGGTTTTGCACGGTTTGCCCACGCCAGCCCGCTGGTTTGATACTGGTTCGCCCAACCCGACCCTTTTTGCACCCCTTTTGCACCCCCTCTTTTTTGTTCGATTTTGCATGTTTTTGGCTTGATTTGTGATTGCACCCCTTTTGCACCCCCTCTTGTTTGTTCGATTTTGCATGGAATTGGCTTGATTTGTGATTGCACCCTCTTGCACCCCTCTTTCAACACGCCGATGTTTTTTTGCTTGTCAGCCGTGACTACTGGAAAACCCATGCTACCCATGCTCAGTGAGTCGGGTATCATGGTTAGCTTGTCTCGGCCCCAAAACCCCCATGCTGCCCATGCTACCCATGCTACCCAGCTCACAAAACAGCCAGCAGAGGCATGAGTAGCATGGGTAGCATGGGGAGCATGGGGGTTCTTGGGGCCGAGACAGGAAAACGTTTTTTTGAGCAGTGCAGGGTTGGCCAGGTGAGGGCTCGCTGCACTTACGAGCTGGGTAGCACGGGTAGCATGGGTAGCATGGGTAGCATGGGTAGCATGGGGTTTTTTGGGGCCGAGGCAGGAAAACGTTTTTTTGAGCAGTGCATTTTTTCCGGGCGGAGAGTCATCTTGAGATTCATGTGCGTGATTGACTTGCCGTTGCAGTGCCATTTTGGCGACTAGAGACCTGCCGCGGAGTGGACCCGACTATTGCGCCTTCTCTGGAGGCGGATCCTTTCCCTTTCAAGCAAGATTGATTAGTTCAGTAAATTGATCTCTGGTCCTGTTGCATTCCCGCCAGGCCATGGAAATCACAGAACCGGTGCAGCTTGTGCCGACGAACGAGCCCGAAGTCGAGAGGGAGGAGGCCTGCTGTTACAGTTTTTTGACAGTCAAGATCACGTTGCGTTCCCGCCAGGCCATTGGAATCCCAGAACCGGTACGGCTTGTGCCAACGAACGAGCCCGAAGTTGATAGGAAGGAGGCCTGCAGTACGGCTCGTGCCAACGAACGAGCCCGAAGTCAAGAGGAAGGAGGCCTGCTGTTACATTTTTTTTGATAGTCAAGATCATGTTGCATTCCCGGAGGCTGTGGAAATCAAGGATCCTGTGCAGCCGATGCCGGTGGACAATGCCAACCCTCATGACGAAGGAGGGAGCGAGGCCCGCAGTCTTCCTGCTTGAATACAGTGTTTTTCAGAAGTCATGGAGAGTCAGGCAAACTCAAACGATGCTGACATGCCGGAAGGGGAGAGGACTCAGGCTTGTCAGTGCGTATCCATTTGTTGCTCATGCTTTTGGGGAGAGAGCTTGAGTGGGTCACATAGCGCCAGGCGATCGAAGGGCATGCAGATGAATCCGATGGGGAAGACAGCGAGGCCCGTGTGTTGCTGTTTTTTTTCTTCTTCATCACCCCAACAGAACCTCGCTACCCATGCTACCCATGCTACCCCGGCTTTGTTGTGCGTCACTCCGTGGATGTAGCATGGTGCCAGGCGAGCATGAACCAGGCGGATGAGCCTGAAGACGAGAAGGCCTGTCAGAGCGTGCTATGCATTATTTTTTTGGAGAGGGACTCGAAGGCGATTGAAAGCCATGCAGATGAGTCCAAAGGCAGGGAGGACGAGGCCTGTCTGTTGCCTCATGTGCTTTTGGTGTCAATGCATGTCATGCATTCTTTATTCATGCGCCTTTTTGGAGAGGGAACTTGAGTGTGTCCTGGTGCCAGGCCAAAGGCAAGCAACGAGGACCAGGCCTGTCTCTTGCTGCAGTTTACCCTCCAAAATCCCCTTGCTACCCATGCTACCCATGCTACCCAGCCTTAAAACACGGCCAAGGCATGCCTCGTTGCATTTCTGAGCTGGAGCATGGGTAGCATGGGTAGCATGGGTAGCATGGGGCCATTTGGAGGCCCGCCGCAATCCCTCGGGTAGCGCGGGTAGCACGGGTAGCACGGGTAGCAAGGGTAGCACGGGTAGCACGAGCCATTTTGGAGGCTCGCCGCAATCCCTCGGGTAGCACGGGTAGCACGGGTAGCACGGGCCATTTTGGGAGGCTCGCCGCAATATCTCAGGCAGCACGGGTAGCACGGGTAGCACGGGTAGCACGGGTAGCACGGGTAGCATGGGTAGCAGGGGTAGCGTGGGTAGCACGGGTAGCAGGGGCCATTTTGGGAGGCTCGCCGCAATCCCGCGGGTAGCACGGGTAGCACGGGTAGCCGGGGCCATTTTGGAAGGGGGGCCAATTCTGGTTGGTTGCCAGGACCTTTGTTGTGCGGTCGCAGCTTCCTGAGGCGCTAGGCTGATGAGCCCCAGGCCAAGCGAGAAGGTGGAGTCCTCAGGATCTTTGGATGGTTCATTTTCTTCGGATGAGGAGAGCGCTGTTCCCGCCAACAAAACAGTGTCCAAAATGGTCCGAGCGGAGCTGGTCTTGGAGCTGCAGAGTTTGGCGGACAAGGACCTCCAGGGCATGGTTGTGCATGTGCTGCGCCACATGCTGAACCAACATGTCCTTGACGCTTGCAAACCCGTTGCGATGTTGCTGGCTCTCTTGCTCTTGTACATCCAACAGCCTTGGATATTTTTACTTGTGAACCAGCATGCTCTTGAAGCTTGCAAACCGCTTGCAACTTTGAGCCAGCATGTGTGTGTGTGTGTGTGTGTGTGCGCGAGCAGGCCACAGGGCAATTTTGCTGTTTTTTTGGGAAGTGCACGCAAGGCCGGGTGACCCCGTGCTACCCTTGCTACCCCTGCTACCCATGCTGCCCATGCTACCCTTGCTACCCCTGCTACCCACGCTACCCATGCTGCCCATGCTACCCATGCTACCCGTGCTACCCACGCTACCCATGCTGCCCATGCTACCCATGCTACCCGTGCTACCCGTGCTACCCCGAACAGAAACGCATCCAGGGCGAGTGTGGTTGCATTTTTGTGCTGGGTAGCATGGGTAGCATTTGTAGCATGGGTAGCATGGGTAGCATGGGTGGCATGGCCCCGCAGAGTGCTTGCTTGACTGGATGTCTATTACTTTGTTTTTTTGCCTTGATGTCTTTCAAGCATGCTGCAGCAAGGTCTCTACTTTATGCACACGGCTATCTTTCGTCTTCGACCTGGGCCTTCCGCTGGTGCTGGTGAGGCATTTGATGACCGTGGTGAGTTTCTGCGTGAAAGCGCCTTGCTCGAAAGCGCTGCAGGCCATGGAGATTCACGACCCAGTCCAGACAGGTGCCTCCACCTGCACCTGAGAATGCGCCTTCAAGCTTGCTGGCCGTTTCTGTTTTGGGGATGAGCGGGAAAGGGCCGTGCTATCTGAACATAAACTCATCCAGGGCTTGTGAAGCTGCTTTTGGAGCTCATTTTTTGCGGGTAGCTGGTGATGCGTCCAGGCGCCAGCAGGTGCAGCAATCTCAGATGACGAGGAAAGTGTGGATGAGAAGCAGGCCAGCGGAATCAGGCCCGACATGTCTTGATACAAGAGTTCTTATTGGAGTTGGAGCTTGTAGTTGGCCTTGCTTCCTTGTTGGCCTTGCGTTTCCCCGTTCTCGCGTTGCCAGGCGATGCAGATGCGCCAACAGATGGAGCCGCTGCCTGAGGATGGGAGGCTTGTTTGCATGACCGGTGTCCAAGATGCGCTCAGATAGGATGCGTTGGCTGTGCATTGTGTGCATTGTGTGAAAGGGTTGGCTCACACACAGCGACGTTCGTCCAATAGACAAGTTTCCTTTCAACCTCAAGCAAAACGATTTTTGGATATGTTTTTTGATCATAGCGCGAAGCACCGCAAAAAGTCCCCAAAAGCTTCCGTCAGCTGCCATGTTTCAAAGCTCATGGTGGGCGCGGCTGCAGCAGGTTGCCAGCATCTACAAGGTGGCAACGCTTCCCCTGGCTCTTGTGGGCACTGGTGTCACGGGCGCACGTTTTTACAACTCCTGGAACCCAGAGGGGTATGCCCGATGGTACCTGTGGAGCATTTCCGCTGGGCGCTTTAAGGAACCGACGTATGCCAAGCCCTGGGTGGCCAACAAGAGCATGACACAGATCGTCCGGCAGGCTTTGAAAGAGCGCAAGAACTTCGAGCTGATGACGCTGATCAGCGGACTGCAGATCTCTGGCAAGACCAGTGCGGTGCTGAAGGAATGCCACGATCAAGGCAAGGTGGGCTTCTTCATCGGCCTCGGCGACTACACGGGCGAGGAGAACGACGAGGAGAAGATCGAGGAGTTCGTGGTGGGCAGCCTGATCTCAAACCAGACAGCCACCTTCCACGGCTGGTTTCAGCACATGAAGTGGTTGTTTTTCCCACAGCCGCAGCCCCATGCGGTGTGGAAGGGCCTGCGTGGAGCCTTCGAGGCACACCCGCAGCAACTGGTTCTGGTGGTGGATGAGACGCAGATTCTCGCGAACAAGGTGATGCAGCACAGCGGCATCCTGAACCACTTTTGTGCCCTTTCTCTGTGGGGCAATGTGGTCCTGGTCGCCAGCGAGTACAGTGTGGCCCAGTACTTCAAGCTGATGACGCACGTGGCAAAGCGCATGGACATGAGGTACTCTCCAGCTCCTAGCCCAGAGGAGATGCAGCCACACGTCAAGGAGCGCTTCGAAGCGGACTTTGGCGACGAGGGCGTGGCCCAAATTGTCCGCTCCTTGGACGGCTCCTTCAAGCTCTTGCGCCGCTTGGATCAAAATCGAGCCCTGGGCATCGAGGGCGTGAAGAAGTGGCACAAGGAGCAGCTCAAGTACAGTCTGGAGCTGACAAAAACAGGGATGAAGAAGGAGGAGAAGGCCACCAAGACCGGTGAGGCCATGTTGGCCGCTGCAGAGATGGCCTTTGGGCCGCCAGTGGAGGCCTTCGACAAGGCCACGCTGGAGCTTGCTCAAGTGGGCGGCGCCAAGATCGAGACCACGGATGATGTGCTCCAGGCCTCATGGGCCTCGCCGCTCACCGGGGAGGTGATGAAGGAATTGGTTTGCGATGAGGGCGTGGCCGCCATCATGAAGGAGCGCGTGCCCGCAGAGACTTACAAGAAGTTTGAGCAGGTGATCAAAGGCAGATGCCCCACAGTGAAGCAGTAGTTTGGGCAGTCGGCCTGTTCAGGAAAAAGTTTTCTACATCGTGCGAGTGAAAAGTTGGGCAAGCCCATCGTGCTTTTTGCCCCCACGTGGGCTTTCTTGCAGATTTGTTGTCGCTGCCAAGGACAGGATGCCTCATCCAGCCAGCGCTGGAAACAGGCTGGATAGAAAAGGACAAGCTTGGCAGCTTCACATTTTGATGCAGACCTGGGGGAGAGGCCATGCACCCATGCTACCCACCTCAACAAAGCGCAACTACATTGGCCCTGGCAGCATTTTTACAAGGTAGCACGGGTAGCACAGGTAGCATGGGTAGCATGGGTAGCACAGGTAGCATGGGTAGCATGGGTAGCATGGGGATAGCGGGGGCAGCGCGGGTAGCCGGGTAGCGCGGGGGGGGGGGAACACGGGTAGCACGGGTAGCGGGGGCTAGGGGGGGGGGAGCGCTGGAAATCTTGATGATTGGCGGGGCATCCCAAGAGGCAAATTTGGCAGATGTTGTGGCGACCCAATCCCTAAAGTCTTGACATGGTTTGACTCGAGCGTGCCATTGTGCAGTCACGTGGCGTCCACGCTCTCACGAGACACCCATGTTGGATTCATGAGAGGCTCATGCAGGAATCATGCAACTGTGTTCTGCCTGAGGGCCCCCCAAGCTCGCCCAAGGCGCAAGTCCTGCCTTTTTTCTGTGGAGCCGGGCTTGGGTGTTCATCTGCAACCGCGTTTTTAAGCCGCACAAAGCGGGATACTCTTGTAGCGTCCGTTTCAAAGCCCTCAGTCAATGGTCCTGGGCGGGAGCTGTCCCAGGAAGTCGTCCAGCTGCCTCAGCGCAGCGGCCTGCCGCGCTTCGTTAGCCGGCGTGTTGCCGCATGGACGCTGCCTTGAAAGCTGGCAAAGCTTCATGGACGTCTCCCTGTCGAACTGGCCGGTCCGCCCCAGCGCAGCGTGGCCACGCACCGTCGCGGCTCTGAGCGTCGACGGCTACACGCTGACCCTGGTTGTGAACCCCTGGAACATCGTCACCTGCAGCCTGACTCCCGGCCGGGAGCTCAGCAGGCCTACTTTGCCCAGCCGCACGAGACGGTGTACGGAGCGCTGAGGAGAAGCAGCCGGCCACCGAGTTCCGGCTGTAACGCCGACAAGTTCCGGTACAACAAGAAGCTTGCGGACCGGCGCGTGGAGGACGCGGGCGCCTTCTCTCCCCCTCTCTCACGCCCAGCTTGCCCGTCAGGAGGCCGTCCACCTGCGCGATGGTGTAGTAGCCGAGCAGGGCTGGAGGCCATTGCCGTGTCCTGGTCGGCAGCCAAGCAATGCACCAGCGCCGAGGCGGTGGTGAAAACGTCCTGGTCCGGTCGCAGCGCACCCGCGATGGCGCCTGTCCTGGGCGCTCGCCGTTCGGTAGTCGCCCAGCAGCGCGTGTCGTCGCCCAGCAGCACGTCCACTTGCGCCGAGATGTAGTAGGCCAGCAGCGCAGCTGCGAGGGCCGCGTCCGCCACTGCGATGGAGTAGCAGTCGGCCGTGATGCAGCGTGTCGTCGCCGTTGGCCAGCGCAGCAGAGAGAGGAGCCTCCAGATGCAGGTTGCGAACGACGTTGCTTCCGCGAACGAGCTCCCAAGTTGTGAAGCCCGCCCAGGCCGGCGCGTTAACAACTCCGCCGCTGCCGGAAAGCTGCAGGGCGGCGAGCTCCGCGAGGATTGCGTCGAGGGCGCTCTGGAGCGTGGTCTCGCTGGCGAGAGCGCGGCGTTCGTGGCGTATGAGGCCAGCAGCGTCGCGTCGGCCTTGGCCCCCTGGAGCGCCGTGATGCTGGCGTCCCGGCTAGCAAGCTGCGCTGCGACGAAGGCCTCGGTGGCGAGACCCAGCAGGGCATTTGCTATCTTGGTGTCTACCTCCAGCGGCGTGTCCAACCCGTCCACCGTGGAGAGCAGGGAGGCCAGCGCGCTTGCGTCCGCCTTGCCGAGGAGGGCGGCGTCCAGGGCTGCCGTGGTGACGGCGTCCAGGAGGGCTGTCGCTATCTTAGAGTCCACCACCGAGGAAGTGTCCACGGCCGACTGCAGGGCGTACGCTGTCAGGGCGCTGGCGTCTGCCTTGGAGGCCTGCAGCCCCGCGATGGAGGCGTCTCTGCTTGCGAGCTCGGAGGCCAGCGCCGCGGCGGTGACGGCCCCCAGGAGAGCGTTGGCCACCTTGGTGTCCACCTCCAGCGGCGTGATCCTCGCCGCTATGTCCAGGGAGTGCTGGTCCACCACCGTCTTGAGGCCGTAGTTGGCGGCCACCGTGGCCAGCGTGGCGTTGTTGGCCGAGGCGATGGAGCCGTTCATGGCCGCCGTGGTGCTGTAGTTGGACAGCTTCAGGTCCACGCCGTCCGGGGTGCTCTTGGTGGCCACCACGCCCTCCAGCACGTCGAAGGCCGACTGGTCTGCCTTGTTGGAGAGACCCGTGGTCAGCGAGCTCTGCAGCGCGGCGATGCTGCTTCCGTGCGCGGCCACCTGGCCGTCCGTGGTGGCCAGGGCCGCCGCCGTGGCCAGGGGCGCAATTGCCGGCGCCAGCGCGCTGCTGTCCAGCTTTGAGGCCAGCTCTGCGGTGACTCTGTCGTCCAGGGACTGGATGGCCGCTGCGTTGTTGCCGGAGGCTGCCGTGTTCACCGCCAGGTCCGTTACTTGAGCGTAGGGCGTCAAAGCGAGGGCCAGCTGCCCTGCGGTGACGTGCGTGCCGTCAGTCACCTCTCCGTTGTCCAGGACCTCCGGGATATTGCCGGTAACAGGTCCTTCAAACATGTTTACATATGTTCTCGCCGACGCCTTAGTCCAGTGGCTAAGGCGTCGGCCAAGGAGCTAAGCGCTTCTTACTCCGCACGGGGCTCGATTCCTGCCGCGAGCGCAGTTGAGTACCATTCAGTCCGTTCGGAGAAGTTTCCTTGTAATCCTCGTGATTCGGGGGTGGTGTGTTTGACACAACAACCCCTCACAGGCTAAGGCGCACCAGGCCCGCACCAGGCCCACACCAGGCCCGCACCAGGCCCGCACCAGGCCCGCACCAGGCCCGCACCAGGCCCGCACCAGGCCCGCACCAGGGTTTTTTTCGGATGTGACTCAATTTGATTTGACCGATGGCGCCGGTCAAAAGCGAGACCTGCGCACGACGGCCGAAATTTTCGGTAAACTGTCGGTAAACTGTCGAAAATTTCGACAGCTCGAAAGCACAAGTGGCACTTGTGCTTTTCGAAGTGGGTCCGTTCCAGGCGAGAGTTGCGGCAGGCTGGCTTCTATGCCGGGCAGGTGGCGCGGCCGGGTGGTGCGCTAGGTGTGGAGCCAGTGTCCGACATAATCGGACACTGCTTCGTATCAGCTGGCGCGGCCGGGCTTCTATGCCGGGCAGGTGGCGCGGCCGGGAGGCTTCTATGCCAGGCAGGTGGCGCGGCAGGGTGGCGCACCCGGAGTGCCCAACCGCCACCGTATGACCGTATGATCCGTATGATCCGTATGACTCGGCGGGCTGGCGTGTGGCTCCGATGCCGGGCAGGTGGCGATGCTCAACACAAGTGGCACTTGTGTTCTCGAAGTGCCTTGGAACTGGAAACAGGCATGTCCCATTTTTTGGGCCCTGCCCGCGTGGAGTTCCGCGTGGAGTTCAGACGCGAACTGCGCGAACTGCGCAGCGACTGCAGCGACAGCTGCAGACTGCGCCGCGCGAAAGCGCGAACACAGAACATAGCACCTCTCTCTTTAGAGGGGGTTTCCCAAATGGATTCTATTCTACCTGAGAGGCTCCTGGCACTCGTCCGTCCAGCATTTGACCTCGTCCTGCGAAGGATTCGAAGTCTAAAACGCTGCGTGCAGGCGTGTGGCTGCAAAATAATGACCCCTAGATATGCGGTTTGGCAAAATGCCCAGCAGCTGCCTTTGTTTCTGCAAGGCGAGCGCCCTCAAAGGAAACCCTGGCTGGCTTTTTTGGTTGGCTTCTGGCTGGCTGGCTTGGCTTCTGGCTGGCTTTCTGGCTGGCTTTCTGGCTGGCTTGGCTTCTGGCTGGTTTGGCTTGGCTTCTGGCTGGCTTCTGGCTGGCTTTCTGGCTGGTTTGGTTTGGCTTTGGCTGGCTTTCTGGCTGGTGGCTTGGCTGGCTGGCTTTCTGGCTGGTTTGGCTTGGCTGGCTCTGGCTGGCTTTCTGGCTGGTTTGGCTTGGCTTCTGGCTGGTTTGGCTTGGCTCCTGGCTGGCTTTCTGGCTGGTTTGGCTTGGCTTTCTTTTTTTTCCCTGTTTTTTTTTAGCTCGCCTTGCAGAAACGCAGCTGCTGGGCATTTTGCAAGCATATCTAGGGGTCATTATTTTGCAGCCACACGCCTGCACGCAGCGTTTTAGACTTCGAATCCTTCGCAGGACGAGGTCAAATGCTGGACGGACGAGTGCCAGGAGCCTCTCAGGTAGAATAGAATCCATTTGGGAAACCCCCTCTAAAGAGAGAGGGCCTGTAAACAGGATCATACCCGGGAACACATCTGACCTGCCAGAGATCTGCTAAATTTGGGAAGAGGCCAGGCATGACACGCTCAGTGACCGCAAGAATATGCGAGCTGGGTAAAAAGCATCGGGCACATTCCATGACCTGTGGCAAGACCTGCGAGGCACAGGGATAGACCCCTTCATACACAGCACACACTGGCACAAAAAGGACCAAGGATGGCGGCGAGCCGTCGGAGCAGGTATGCCCCACAGAAAGCCAACGCGAGATAGCGGCTTGGTGTTGAAAGTTGTGTCCCACAACTACAATCACCTCAGTCCACGGGGTGACCTGGGGAGAACTCGGCAGGCTGTCGGGCTCTGAGCCAGGTCCTTGGCGGGCTGTCGGGCCGCGAAAAACCCTGCGGAGAAGGCTCGGGAACTGGGCCCGGTTTTGCGCACTTTTGCACCCAAAAAGCGAGCGGTGATAAGCGTGACAAGCTTAGCGGGCTGGAATTCGCAGGCTTTTCGGGGCAGAAAACGGAATTCGGAGCACGGCAAACGTCTGGAGCCGGTTTTCGGCGAGAGCGAATTTGGAGGCCCAGGCAGCATATTTGACGCCTGACACGAAAAAACGCACTTTTCGGAGTTGACTGTTTGAGCGCTTTTTGCACCAAAAACCGGAGCGTGACGAAGCGGTGACATTCAGCTGGTTGAAAATTGTGCAGTTTTGCAGCGTTTTTTGCCCAAAAATCACAAATTAATAGGATACTAAAGCTGCCTTTCCTTACTACTCTGAGCGTCATGGCAGACTGCTACTCCGTCGCAGCGGCGACGCGGCCCTTACGGCTGCCTGCCGGCCTACTACACTCCTTACAAGTGGACGCGTTGTTGGTCGACTACCGAGCGGGCACGGCGCAGGACGCGGAGACGACCGGTGGCCTACACCTTAACGCAAGTGGACACTGTGGCCGACTGCCGCACGGCAAGCGCGCAACCTACTGGACGGGTCCGGACCAGGCGCTGCGTACCGCTCGGCCGGCGACCAGGACACGGCAACGGCCTCGACCATGGCACAAGTGGACGGCCTTCTTGCCGGCAAGCTCGGAGTCAGGGGGCAGCCTCGGCCCTACAAATAGCCGAGGGGCCAGGTGGCCGCCCTTGAAGAGCAGATCCTGGGCCCCGCTCTCACACCATACGCGTAAGTGTAACCTGGCGGTGAACACGGCAGCCTCCGGCAAACAGCAGCAGCCCTGGCCACCACGGACGGCAGGTGGCCGCGCACGGAAGCAGCATCGCAGCGCTGCTCGCATTCCGAGCAAGGTCCTCGGCTGGCTGTCGTGTCGCGGAAAACCCTGCAAAGAACAAGTCCCCGGAAGCTTTTGCGCACTTTTTCGGCCCAAAAGCGAGCGGTGACAAAGCGGTGACAACGGTGACAAGTCGGCGGGATGGAATTTGCTTTCCACAGCAAGCGGTTGGAGCCGATTTCGACCGAAAAACGAGCGAATTTAAGGCTCAGGCACCACACTTGACGTCTGACACGAAAAAACGAACTTTTCGGAGTTGGCCGTTCTGAGCGCTTTTTGCACAAAAAACGGAGCGGTAACAAGCCGGTAACATCGGAAAAACGTTCAGCTGGCTGGAGAATTTGGCTGTTTGGCAGGGTTTTGAAACCCAAAATCCAAATCTAATCAGGGCAATGTAGGCCCCCTCCTTTACTGCTCCACTGTAAGCTGGCCGAGGCCACGGAGCTCCCTGTTGGAGCGCGCCAGAGGGTCAGAGTGTGGCCGTCCACGCTCGCTGCGCCCGTGGGGTGCGTGGCAGAACTGCAGCCGCTGCTGGGGCGAACCGTCCAGTTTGACAGTGAGGCCAGCTGCCCTGCAGTGACGTGCGTCCGTCAGTTGCCTCTCCGTTTGTCCAGGACCTCCGGGATGTTGCGGTCCTTCAAACATGCTTTCTTAGGAGTCGTGTTACGTACTTGTAACGCGGGGTGATGTAATTTCGCAACGCCCCCTTGAGTCGCTATGGACCATTCGGTAGCGCTGGGTGTTATAAATTTACAACACACAACAGCCCTTGAGTCGCTTTGGACCAGGATTTTCGGGCAAATCGATGGAGTACATACATGAAGTGAGGGAAAATATCCTTCACTTATGATGCCTCGGAGCGTTATGACGAATTGACCGATGCGTTGGTCAAAACACTTGGGACACAGTTCTGACACCTTGGCCTGCGGCGCTGATGAGTTGACCGATGTAGCGCATGATGAATTGACCAATGTAGCTATGCATTGTGTGCATAGTTTTATAGGACAATGGCTCACCTGCGGCCGGGCATAATAGCCCGTTCCATTATTGACTCAAACTTGCCAAGAACGAAGTCCTCGGAACTTGGGAACTGGCCGCTTTTGCTCACTTTTCGGCCAAAAGAGAGGTGACAAGCTTGGCGGGATGAAATTCGCGTGTTTTCCGGGCTGAAAGCGGAATCCTGAGTAAAGTGAAGCCTGCTTTCGACCGAAAACGAGCGAAAACTAGGGGCATCCCCTTGCCGTCTGACACGAAAAAACGAACTTTTCGGAGTTGGCCGTTTTGAGCACTTTTTGCACCAAAAACGGAGCGGTGACAAAGGCGGTGACAAGGCTGACGTGTCGCAAGCCGAAACCTTGGCGGGCTGCCGCGTTACGAGCAAGGTCCTCGGCTGGCTGTCGTGCCACGGCAAACCCTGCGAAGAACGAAGTCCTCCGGCTCGGGAACTGGACCGCTTTTGCGCACTTTTTCGACCCAAAAGTGAGCGGTGACGAAGCGGTGACAAACGGTGACAAGCTCGGCGGGATGGAATTTGCCTGCTTTTCCGGGCAGAAAACGGAATCCAGAGCAAAGAGCGTCTGGAGCCTGTTTTCTGCAGAAAACGAGCGAATCTAGAGGCTCAGGCACCACACTTGCCGTCTGACACGAAAAAACAAACTTTTCGGAGTTGGCCGTTTTGAGCGCTTTTTGCACCAAAAACGGAGCGGTGACGAAGACCGGTGACATCGGAAAAACGTTCAGCTGGTTGGAGAATTTTGCTGTTTTGCAGGGTTTGGGGACCAAAAATCCCAAATTAATTGGTTCGCGTTGTGTTGCCTCGTGGTTTCACGGGGGTCAACGCACCTCCTGCTCCAGGCGCGCCCGTGCCCTGGAAGCGTGCTACTTTCAGCAATTCCGGTAAAAGAACTGCGGCTTCGGACTTGCTTTGTTCTTTTGGGTGGTCTTGTTTGGGTTCAAGCTGGGAGCAGTGCAACATGCCTTAACCCTTCACTTCTTGGTGCTCTGCTCCCCCAACTTGCTGGTTGCAGGGCCTCGCTGTTCTCTCGAAGAATCGCAGGCCGCTCAAGCGCTTTTTCGAAGAGCCATGGCGATGATGCGGACCAGGACAAAAAGCCGAGGCTGGCAAGTTTGTGACGCTACCGTGCCCGCGGTAGGCAGCGGCCAGGTCTGCCTCTGCCTCGGGATCGCGTTGGCGCTGCTCCTGCAGCCGAGCACGGCCTGGGTCTTGGAACATATTTTTTTCTCGAAAGGTTTCGGGTTTCAGGAGTCCCTTCTCGATTCTCAGGACTTTGCGCGAGGAGTTCTTGGGCTGAAGGACCATGATGTCCCTCCCTTGAATGTTCCCGTTTCGTGCTGCCGTGCCAGGACAGCATATTGGCCCAGTTCTCAGAGTTGCCCGCATTCGCAAGCAAATTCCACTTTTGCTCAGGGGCAAAACGGCACCCGTTGCATGCCGGAGTCGCTCGGCGCGCCTGGACTGCGCAAGAGGACTCCTCCGACCGAAGCCTGTTCGCATCTTTTGCCGGTTGCCGCCAGGACGACATTGCCGAGGCATGGGGGGCAGTGCATCAAGCTTGAACGCTGGCTTCTTGGCTGCCAGGACCGGCTGGATCTCGAGAAGGCGGCGGACCTTCAGAGAAAGCGACGTCCCAGCCTTGTCTCGTGGTCATGCGCCGCTTTAGCAGCACGTCAATACGTTCGTTGTGGATTTTCAGGCGCGGTTGAGCTCAGGAAGAGTGAAGCTGGTAGATCCAGCAGGGAAGTGGAAGGTTCGGGTTAATAAGCCCGAGTTGGAGAAGCAGCTGCGGAAGTTTGTGGCGGAGGCAGCAGTGTTTGCTTCCTTTACCAACAGGTCAGATTCACAAGCGTTTTCGTGACATTTTCAAAATGCACGTTTGTTGTGGGTGCTTTTCAGGCCAAAGCAGCCAAAACGGCATTGGAGGAGGCCGTCCGTTCGAGCGCGTTCGAGCGCTCGGCGTGGGAGTCGGCCCGGGCAGGACCTGCTCCTGGCGCGACAGCAGCGGAAGACGGCCCAGCGGCAGGTTGAGAGCGCCCAGCGGCAGGTTGAGAGCCAGGAGCAGCAAGCAATGGCGGTGAGGCGTCTCGCTGGAGCTGCCACCGTTTTGGAGACGGCGGAGGACTCGGGCAATGCGGCAGGAGGCGGAGAGGAAAGTGGAGAAGGCGAAGAAGGAGGTGAAGGAGGCGAAGAAGGAGGTTCAGGAGGCGGAGAGGAAGGTCCAGGAGGCGGAGAGGAAGGTCCAGGAGGCGAAGAAGGAGGTGCAGGAGGCGGAGAGGAAGGTGGAGAAGGCGAAGGCAAGCGGCCGGACGAAGGAGTCCGAGGCGGGCTGAGTCGGTCGCTTCCGCCGGCCGGCTGCGTTCTGGGACGTTGGTCGTTGCGTGCGGTTTTGGAAATTCCCCCGCGCGGCCCGCAAATGCTTTTGGTGGGGCTGCCCTGATCAACACCCACAGAAACAGGAAATCCCAAGATAGCATTTGTGCAGATTGTTGCGGTTCGTGTCGTTGGCAGGCTCGGTATGGAGCCCCCCATGAACGGATGGTTGCCATTCCTTGCCATTCGGGGAGGTCGGTCATTCCTGCCGGTCAACATTGATTGAGACGTGCCGTTGATCCTTGTGAATGATTTTGTCATTGCCTTCAGCTTGCTTTTCAAAGAGCAAGACCTGCCCTTCTGCCGTCGGGGAGAGGGAGGGCAAACTCTGATGTCTTTATGTCTCTGCACCCATTGGGGTCCTGGCTGCTGAAGGCCCAAGTGCATTCTGTGAATGTTCTCTTTGATGCAGTGAGTTCAACCATACATTCCGGCTTTGCATCCACGGGCAGAGCTCCTGTTCGATGGTTTGGCCCGTTGTGCTGCCATTCCATCCCCTTCTATTGTTCAATTTTAGATGTACCTGCTCATATCTGCCTGATTTGAAATTCTTTTGCTGAGGCGGAGCCACCCGACTCGATATATCCAACAATTGCTGATGTCCTTACACTCCTCCGCGCCCGATTTTGGAGACAGGCACGGAGCAGTTGGTGCGAGAAGTTGCTCGCGAAGAAGTTGAAGTTTGGAGCAGCCGACCAACTGCTTGCAACAGTTGGGGCCACATGGGACTATTGTGGGAAGGAGGAGCTCCGTGAAAGCATGCAGATCCCCATCCAGAAGCTGCACGAGCAAAAGGGGAAGAACAGTGACAAACAGCTTCATCCTTTGTTCAAGGCAAGTCCCGGTTGCTGACAGAGTTCCCGGGCCTGGTCGAGCAGTGCTTGCAGAATGTGTCTGAAAGGCAGAAACTGAAATTCAGCAAGCAAACGACGAGCTTCATGATCAGCTGCGAGAACGGCCTCTCTCCTGGGGACTGGGCCACGGAGGAGCTCAATGCCCGACGCTTTGTGGCATGCCGCATGCTGTGGCAGCTGAGGAATGCAAACAAGGAGGCTTTTCGGGAGGTCGGCGCTCCAACAGACTTCGCCGAATTCCGCATCCAATGCCCTGCCGACCTCACACCCTCGCCTGTGCTTAAGTCTGTGCTGCGTGATGAGCTCAATCATAGCACGGTGGTGATCGGAGTCGACGGGATGCAAGGTCTGCCTGGATTTACTGACCGCAGTGATGCTGCGGGCAAGGACCTGCCATTCTATCAGGTGATGCAGGAGGTCTGCCGCCTCGTCAACCAAATGGAAGGCCCCTTTGTCGTAGCCTGTGTGGCCGCTTTGCAAAATGTGAAGAGTGGACTTGCTGGCAGTCCCCAGGCCCGAGTTTTTCTGGAGCTGCCACGCGTGACCGCCGTAACCCGCAACAAACAGCCGGTGCTGCCCGGCCACCGCCTAAAAGACCTTCTGATCGAAGACATGGGCGGGCATGGCAGAGCTTTGGAGTGCCTTCTAGAGGCCTTGATGGAGATGCCCAACGCTGCAGCAACTGCCTTGGTGGGTGCAGTTATGAGACAATTGAGGCAGAAATATCCCGACGCCATTCAGCTTGAGCCAGAGGCAGACCTCAAGGAACTGCTTCGCGCAGCTGTTTCAGGCAGATGGATTTCGTCTCGCGACACGGTCGGCAATCTAGATCCTGAGAAGGTGGAGCTTATTCGCGTCAAGTTCAAGGACGGCGACCCCTCCCAGTGCTTGTACCGCATCGACTTGCCCTACATTTGGTTGCACTTGATGCTGAGTTTGTCTAAGTTCTCTGACGATTTGCAACCGTGGAACTTGATGGACTACCACTTGTTTGAGTCAGAACCAACCTGGCAACAGTGGGAAGAATTCAATGCCAGGTTTCGAGTGTTGCGAGCGTCTGCGTTTGAGGATGGACAAGTAGTTGACATTGCCGATCTACACAGGGGTGCAGTGATCCAGCCTGACAGCTTGAAAAGCACCAAGGTCATCAACCGGCATCTGCAATTTGCCAAATCCGGGCACCAATTGTTCTCGAGGTCCTCATGCTGCGGCAATCCCAAAGCTCGGACAAATTTACCTAAGGGACTGGGAATGCACCAGTGCGTAGTTGAAATGACAAACCAAAGCCTTACAGTGACGTTGACTGACAAACGTGTTTTAGTGGTGAATGCCGCCGGAGCTCCAGCTGCTGATGCCTTTCTCATGTTGGAAGAGGTGGGGGCAGGGGGCAACAATCACACCATCTCTGAATGTTTGCAATGCAAGAAGGGCGAGTCTCGATTAGAAGTGGAGATCGAGCTTGACAAAGCATGCGACAAAGCTGACATCCTGGTGCTTTTGCTGACAACGACAAAGACTGTGCCACACAGCGGCGGACAGCGCTTGATCTTCGTATCTGAAGCGCAGTACCAGGAGTACTTTGGCTTCTACGCTGGTAGAGCCTTCTATCAAACCAGGGCGGCCAAACCTTGAAGGCTGAATTGTTGCTGCTGTGCCATTTCCTGGCCTAGAATTGGATCTCGGGGCTCAAAGAATTGCGGAGCATGAGGAAAACAGTTTCTGGGTGCAGAACGAGCAGATTGGGGAACCGAGGAAGGCCATGGAACGATTTAGGGGGCTGTTGAGACCTTTTGTTTCCTTTTCTCAATGCTTGCATTTTGAGGGCAGCCGGTGAGTGACGAATCAAACGCATGAAAATGTGGAATTGGCTGCATGCGATTTGGCCCCAAAGCCCATCAATATGCTAAGACATGTTTTTTTCCTTGTGCTGGCCTCGGCCTCCTGGGCTGCCCCAAGAAGTCGTCCAGCTGCCTTGCCGCAGCGGGCCGGCCGCGCCTCGTCTGCCTGCCCGCGGCGTTGCCGCTGCCCTTGGGCGCCGGCAGGGCCAGCTTCAGCAGGGTCTCCCGCCCCTCGGTGCTGCGGACCGTCATGGAGTCCACGGCCTGCAGCCCCGTACTGGGGGTCGAAGCTCCGGGCGGCGTTGGTGGGAGCCCTGAAGGCCCCCGCGTCCTCTGGCCTTGATGCGGCGGTCGGTCAGATCCTTGTTGTGCTGGAACTTGTCCGTGTTGTTTTGCAGCAGCCGGAACTCGGTGGCCGGCCGCTCCACGTCCTCTGGGGCCCCGTAGACCGTCTCGCGCGGCCGGGCGTTGTAGGCCCCGGCGGCCTGCTCGAAGTGGTCGCTCACTGCCCGCCCTTGCGGGCCACTCGCGTGGCCAGGCCCATTGTGAGTGGAAGTCGTGCGCAGGCGCGTGACATTCACACTGTTCCCATCACAGGCTGGATCCTGATGGATGGTCAGGCAATATCGCTTGGATACGCGCTGTCCCCTTAACATTCTGGAAGAAGCGGTTTCCGTCGATATTTGATTGCAAGCGTCGTTTGGAGCTCTGCACGGGTTGCGCAAGCTTTGTGTTTTAATTTGTTCGGTTGAAGCGCATGCGTTTTGATTCAGAGTCGCGAGTCATCATTCCAACCCACCTAACAATTTTCTGGGGTGACGCTACCACAGGCTGGATTTTGCCTTGCATGCAGCTTATTATACGCAGATATGCGGATCAGAAGCACATTTGCTGCCGCAGAGTTTGGGATCATGTCAAGCTGGGACACGTGCATTGACTGTTGACCGGGCCCGACATGCAGGTTCTAAGTTGTTTCTGAAAAGAATTGTTCATGACCGTTCTGAATTGACACATGGGCAGTCAAAACTCTTCATCAAACAACACACGCACACATCTGAAAAGCTTTGATGCTGGGCATGACGTGACATCGCATCTTGTGGCGTCAAGTGCAGCCACGTGCCCAGCCGCGACCAGTCAACTAGCTGATCGCTTCGGCTAACATTTTCAGCAGTTTGTGGTGAATTTGAGAAGGATAGTTGGGGGGGGGGGGGGGTGGCGGGGGAGCTCCTTACGTTTTCAAATATCATGTCCCCAAGGTTTGTATGGAATTGAGGCTGTTGGCAGATGCAGCGATGGAACGCTTGAAATCAGCAACGCTCAACCCCATTTGGTATGAATCATTGGCGATCCACAATGTAGCGGCAATTCCAAGTTGTCGCCGTTTTCTTGAAGGCGAGCAGAGGTAAATTCACGCAGGGATATTTTCGGTCTCCTGTGTTGGGAAACCCCGTGTTGAGCCAGCTGATGCCAAGGTCGCAGCCATGTCGCACGCGACGTGCCCTGGCACGTGGCAACGAGTTGTTGGTTTTCCTCCGCCTTAGGGCGGGCATCCTACAATCAACCTTGGAGCCTTTGTCAAGGATCCAGGAATCAGGAATGATATTTATTTACTGGAAACGTGAAGAGGCTTGATTGTTTTCTCAGCCCCTTGAGGGTGGATCAGCCTGGCTTGCTTGTCTTCCGCTTGCCTGCAGGGCGTGCTTGAGTGGGGCCTGGGGCCGCTTAGGGATCGAGGTGGGTCTGTCTCAACATGGTTTTGGTCCCCCCTTTCCCAGCGCATGGTTAGTCATATATCGAAAACCAGGGCAGCAAACCCACCAATTTACACAACCCAATAATGGGAAGCCAAAGAGGATTTTACCCGTTGCTACTGTTCTAAAAGGAAACCAAAAGCAAAGCAACCGGTTTCTCTTAGAACAACATGCTAAACTTCCACCCCAAAGCACCAATTTTGAGGTGCCCTAAAGACACCACTGATCGGGCTACTCCAGAATTTGCCAACGTCGAGTGTTTTGAGTGTTTCTTGCAGGGGATCCCTCGTTCAGAAACCAATACACGTAACCCTTGAATCAGACCCGTTAACTGGAGTCATGTTTGTCAAATTTGTCTTGCTTGAAGGTTGCATTCTGGCTGAGGGAGGTTGTCAAACACAAAGTATCAATGGAGTCAAGCAACTCAGGGCACCCTGGTTTCACAATCAGTTCGGACCATAGAATCAGAGCATTGCTTTGACACGATGCTTGGAAACGTTGGTGATGACCACAGTGCGCCACCTTCGCAGCAATGGAAGCTGCCCTTGGAAAAAGGGCCTCGCATCTTAGCAACTTGGGGAGTCCAAATTAATGGCAAAACTCAATCAAATTAGCTGCAAATTTGGTAGATATTTGAAGTTGAAGATTGAAGATAAGGGATCTGAGTTTGGGGTAAGCGGGAATTGTTTCTGACTCCTTTTGCGAACAGGCCCGGCCCTCGCCCGCTTTCGGAAACCCTGGACCGTCCGTCTCTTTTGAGAGTCGAACGCCCTGTGTGAGGTTGCTTGGGAGCCCTTCTTGTTTCAGCACAAGCCCAAAGGACGCCACCCATTTTGGTGTTTTCACACGCAAACCATGCGCGGGCAGTCTTGTTCGACCAGCCGCTTCTGACTGCGATTGAGACCGCCCGGCGTCCAGCGAGAGCTTCTTTTTTTTGGCGAGAGGCGAGCGCATGCCGAGGTACCAGAACAAATGGGTGGAGTGCATGCAGGAGCTCATGGAGCAGGCAAAAAGGGTCCCCGATCGATGGGAGGATGGGATGGATGGGTGGATGGGGGCTCCATGTGGAGTTTTGTCTCTTGAAACAGCCTCATATCCAACCGAATGGCGACCCCGGATCAATCGACGTGGTGGCGCACTGGGGGCCTGCTTCAACCAAAGGTGAAACGTTCCCTCTACAATGGGCCAGCTCCCAATTGAGCACGAATCCACTGATTGCTGAGTTTGGGACACCTTCCCGTTTTACTTCACTAATCCTCACGTGGAACTAGATGGTTAGGGTAGATCCGTTGCATAGGTAGAGCACTTCACCATGTTTTCTTCGCCATTGAGTTTCGCCAGTCCTCTTCACCCCATGGATCTGCATGGCTGTCTCCGCCGAAATCCGCCAAGTTTTGAACACTTGCCTTTTGATTGCTGTTGGAGCTCCAAGAACAATTGGTTTGTCTGTGCTTCCCCTCATGGGGGTAGTTTCTGAGTCGTTCGATCTGAGGTGCAGATCGAGTACCTGCCGGTGGACGCCAAGGAGAACGGCCAGCACTTCGAGCCCGGGTGGGGCGCTCGAACTCGGACGGCTCGAGTAGGGGTGGGGTTGGTGAGCGGGTGGGTGGGGTGGGGTGTCGGTTTGGAGGGTTAAACGGGCGTGTCCCTCTTGTTTGGAGTGGGTAGAGTTGCAGGGGTTTTCAAGGAAGCTAAAGAGGGAAGCAAAAGAGAGAACATGCTTCAGCGGCAAGGTTTCAGCACTTCGCCCTGCTGTACATCAAGTATTTGCAGATCTACAGGCGCGGGAGCAAGGAGTTGTGTTAGGAACCCCCATATCTTTTTGAAGCGGAGTTCGACTAAAGATGTAACAATCACAAACGACCGTCTGGAAAGCTTGTCGGATACTGGGGCGCCTGCTTACGAAGACTTAGCCGTTTGACCAGGCGCAGTGATTGTCCTGTCACTAACGGACAAGGAAGGCTGCCCAGGGGTGTTGAGGAAGTACTTTCAACCCTGTACGGTGCTTTCAGGAAATTGGAGGAGTGCCACGACCAGATGGTGCACCCGCAAAAGCGTGGCAGCATCAAGAAGGCATCGCCGGGTCGAGAAGCTGGGTGCATGGTTTTGTCTCGAAGTCAGGGACAGCGACGGCGTCCTTTTGGTTTCTCTTCAAAGCCAACCGAACGGGCCACAGTGCACGAGGAGGTCGTATTTCCTCAGTTTGCTGTCAAGGAGGTGTGGCTCGGTCCGGACAGAGGGCCCAGAGGTTTTGAACTTGAGGGCCTGACTCGTGACATGCAGGATGAGTCAAAATGAAAACCAGAGGGGGTGGTTTAGGGACGCGGAGGGCATTGCCAACATCTCCTCGTCCCACCTTTACCGTTTTCCGTCTTCGGGGGGCTTTGAACAGACCTCAAGTGGGGGTTTGTCTCAAACGACTTTGGTGAACCCCTTTGGTTTCCCGTTGCAGGACCTCCAAAAGGGGGTTATCTTGAGCTGAGCGCATAGGTCCTGAAGAGCACAATCATCCGAATACTTGAGTTGAAGGAGCAGGCCTGGAAGGGATGCGACTCTTGTAGGCAGGCGGGTGGTGGTGGTGGGGGCTCTCAAAGTTACTGTTGGGGTTTGCCTATAGGGATTTGAGGATGTTGCTACATGTGAGCTTAATCAATTCTACCTTGACGTGAACTGATAAGTCTCCTTTTTATTTTCCTTGGGTTTAACACTTTTGCCGGGTTTGTCTTTTGGGGAGCAACACAACAAAAAGGGCCTCTGATTTTCTCCTGCTGTGGTAAAACCCAACCAGGTGTCGTTTGCTTTCGGTTTGTGGTGGAGCCAAACGTTCGAACCATGAAGACGCAAGACATTGTATTTTTGAGCCAACATATGCTTTTGTATGGAATACACACACATATACATATATATATATATATATATGGTACCCCCCCCCCCAGGGACCTACCTTTTTGAAGAATTCACTGGTATTTGCGGAGTTTTTTCTACCCTTTTTTGGGCTTTGGCGAGAGCAATGAAAAAGACGCATTTCCAAGGACGTTCTGGAAGCTTCAGGCTTGATTTAAACCGATTGAACCCGATTCAATTTAAATCGGGCATGGATTCAAGATTCAAAATTCAAGAATCCAGGCCACACATTTGCAGGGAATCTTGAATCCATGGTTCGATTTAAACCAATTTAAACCGATTTAACTTAAATCGGGCATGGATTGAAAAATGTTGGCCTGGATTCTTGAATCTTGAATCCATGCCCGATTTAAGTTGAATCGGTTTAAATCGGTTTAAATCGAGGCCTGGATTCAAGATTCCCTGGAAAAGGTTGGCTTGGATTCTTGAATCTTGAATCTTGAATCCATGCCCGATTTAAACTTAAATCGGTTTATATCGGTTTAAATCGAGACCCAAATTCAACATTGCACTTTGCGCGGCTGTACTTTGGCACAGTGCTGTGCAAGCATCCAAATCCTGATGAATCATTCAATCTGCTTCAATCTGGGCCCACATTCAAGATTGTAGGCCAAGGTTTTCTAGGGAATCTTGAACCCAGGCTCAACTGAAACTTCAGTTGGTTTCAATGGGTTTCACTCGGGCCTGGACTCGCGTTTGCAAAGAAGACTTGTCTAGAGAATATTGATTCTTGATGTTGAATACAGGCTTGGGTTCTTTCCTTATCAAATCCTGTTAAAGCTCTAATTGAATTGTAAGTACATAGGGAAAGGAGCTCTATTTAAACTCGAAATCTCAGATTTGATTACCATTAGGATTCTGACCAAATATTTCCGTATTGAATCCCAATTAAATTGTGTTCAAATTCAATCGAGCATTTAACGAGTGTTCGTTGGTGGAGATGTGACTTGAGTATGACAAACACTACACAACACTGTGTTTTACGGTGTTTTCTGACCATGGTAGTGTTAGGACTAGTGAAAAGACAAGTTTTGGACCTTTGGATTCTTTATGAATTCCACTTAGTATGTTTTATCACATTCGACCCAATTTCTGTTTGAAATTCAATGGAGCTTAAGAAGGACATACTCCAGCCAGAATTTCGATTTAGATTCGAACTTAAGTATTGATTGTTCTATGTCAAATTAAATGGTACAAACGATTCCTGTCCAATACAACATTGTACTTGAAATTCAATCACTTTCAAGAACTAGAGTTAGATTCTTAGATGGTCTAGTCCTAGTTTGGTCCTAGTCCTAGTTGGGAGATCCTTGGTTCTAGGCCTAGTATGGTCCAAGCTTACTGAAATAAATAGAACGTACAAAGGGCAATACAAAGGAAGTTCCTTGTGAAGCGTAGTCAATATATTAATCAAGTTCTATGCAACTGCTAACTGAACAGTAGAATACAATTTCAGAAAATGTCCAATCATCATTTATGGTTATTCTGTTTGAAAACAAATATTAAGCATGACTTTCTTTCCACCAGAATGTAAGACTTGACATCCAAATACTATAAGAAGTAGACTTAAATGGTCTAGTCCTAGTTTGGTCCTAGATGAGATATCCTTAGTTCTAGTGCTAGGTTGCTCCCTAGTTTACTGCAATAATTAGAAAGTATACAGGACATTGCAGAGGAAGTTATACTTGAAGTATATTTTTTGGTAAGAATCTGAGGTGGGTCGTCTAGTCCTAGTTTGGTCCTAGTCCCAGTTGAGAGATACGGTCCTGGTCCTAGTTGAGAGATCGTTCCTCCCAGTCCTAGATGGGCAAATCATGCACTGGAGAGGCAACCAAAAGGTAGGTCCCTGGGGGGGGGGTAGCATATATATATATATATATATATCTATCTACACACACATTTGTTTCACGTCCTACCAGCGAACCGGTTAAGCATGGCGGAATTTTGTGGACATCTTCTTGATAGACATCAGACATGATCTGCACAGTGATCGATGGGTTGCACCATGTGAATCATACTTGATTTGTTTTGCTTGATTCGTAAGCTGGCTTCACTAGGCTGCATCAACATTCTGAGGCATGGTTGGGAAACATGTGTTTCCAGTCGCCACTTTCTGTGCTACCCAGGAAGTCCCCCTGCATACATAAATTCACTCAGCCGAGCAAGGAAGCAAACCGAAGCCGAAGCCGAAGCCGGCCCCGTGCGGCCAGCTCATCACCTTCAACCTGCGGCCCCTGAACCGCTTCGTGGCCTTAGACGAGGCCCGGGTCCCGACTCGGTTCGCTCGGGTTCGAGGGAGGCCGGGGGCCTCCGTTGCGACGACTTTTCGCCTTGCAAAGTTCACAGACTCTGAGCTGGCTTCGGCTCGTGGACAAACTTTACACCATGTCCCAAGCGTCCTCGAGACGACAAAGCAAGGACTCCCAAGTTCCACAGCCGATCAACGTTTGCAAACACTTACCCGACTTGCTCGAACTTCCCAGGCTTCGAGGGATTCTTCCCTGTTGAAGGCTTCTTCCCAAACTGGAGTCACTCTGGACGATGTTCTCAGTTCGTTCAGCTGCAGCCACATCACTGGCCCCCAAGACTTTCCACCCGTCTCAAATTTCCCAATCCTCCCTGACTTACCCAGCTTGCAATAACGTTCCATGGCGCTGAAGAACGCTTGTTGGCGCTTCTTTGCGGCACTGCCAGTATAGGCCTCATGCCCCCGCGGCATGCGGACATGTTTGCGACCAGAGATCTTGGTCAAGATACGTCGGGAAACATACTCCTTTGATTAGTAGCGGTGACTTTTGAGGATGCCTCATTTGCGGTCGCAGGGTCTTCCAACAGAACGGCGCTGGTTTGCAAGAAACATGGCCAAAGGCTGGACCCGCGGGTTTTGCAGTTTGGGGTTAAAGCGCAAGCTTTTGTCCTATGTACGCGTTCTTCGAGCTTTGGTAATAGCTGGAAGATGAGCCCCTTCACTTCTGGGGCTTTTTCAGGTGCAGAGCCGTCGGGGGATCCATTCCGCAGGTTTTGACCGACCTCAAGCTGAACCCGGAGACTGTGGAATGGAAGGCGGGAGATGTAAAAACCAGACATGGCCGCTCAAAATGGGGAGCCAATAGGAGGTTGCTTAAACAATATGCTTTGTTTTGCATTCAGAGCCGACCAAGAGCGAGTTTATGTCACGCTGGTGCCTGAGAGAGAGAGAGAGAGAGACGGAGAGAGAGCGAGGGGGACAGAGATAGAAGATAGAGCGAACTAGTGAGCACAATATGTATATATATATATGTATATATGTGTAGAGAGAGAGAGAGAGAGAGAAGGAGAGAGTTCATGAAATTGCGCTGAGATGCATCTTTCTGCAGGTGCCTCGCTACTTTCTCGACGGCAAGGAGTGCCGGGAGGAGATCGAAGACAAGCAGCACAAGATCGACCACTGCCGCAACCTTGGAGCTGAAAGCAGCCTTTGCTCCGTTGGGCTTGTTTTTGCTCCTTTTTTTGCTCATTCGGAACCCGTTTTGGTGGGGGAAACCATGCCAAAAGCATGCCAAAAGCATAAGGGAAGCCAAGCAGGGCCTGCACAAATGGCAGACACTTCCATCGGGCTGTTCACAGACACGTCTTTTTTGTTTGGGCCCTTGCGGGTCTTTTTGGGAACTTTTTTGCGATACGCTGTAGAAGGGAGAAAGACAGGGGATGGGTCCTTTTTGTTTGAGATCTTCCATTGTAGGGGGATTACAGGTCATTTTTGGGTGTTGGACTCACAAAGTCTGACGCCGGCGTCGCTGATGTGTCATTGCGTTCAGGGCAATTCGGCGAGTCCCTTGTCTGGTGGCCTTGGCCCAAGTCCCACTGGCAACGGAACTTGGTGTTTGGCTTTGTTTGTCCTCGTATCTACCCGCGATGAGTCTATTTCATTGGGGATACCCCGCATCTCAGTTTTCGGAACGGCAACGATGACGATGACGATGATGACAATGGCGATTACGACGATGAGGACGATGATGATGACGACTACGATGATGAGGACCCTGATGGTGGGGATGATGATGAGGACGATACTGTAATGATCAAGACGAAGACGAAGACGAGGACAAAGAACAAGTAGAAGAACGAGGAGGAGGAGGATAAGAAGAAAAGGAATATGATTATTGATATTGTTATTATTATCACCGTTATTCATTCTTAGTGTATAGGACGATGATTACTACTAGTTTCCGCACTTTCCTGCGATCCTGCGTGTCCATCCCAGGGCTGGGAGTCTTCGGCATGCCCTTGGATCCAGACGACCTCCTGGACAAGAAGGACCCCTTTGAGGTGCCGGCAACTGGGAGGGGGGGGGGTTACTAATAAGGGCGTAAAATAGTAGACTCAGGTTGTGGCTGCAGTCTTCAACAATCAGTTAGCATACCTAGAAACTCTTTCAGCTGAAATTTCAGCCGGAATCTTAAATACATCACACTTCGGCTGAAGTCATGAACATTTGCCGGAATCAGGCAAAACAGCCGGAATTGGACCGTTGAGGCTCAAGGAAAATAATACTCACAGTCGCTGTTTCCTTTTGGGAAAGTTTCGCTGGAATTGTGGGAAGTTTCGCCGATTTTGCGGGAAGTTTCGTCGGAATTGCGGAAACTTATGCAACACAAGAAGCCAAACAACAATGCAACAATCAAGCTCAAACTGCCAGTCAAAGAATGGCCGACTGGCTAAACATTGGCCGGACATGCAAAAAGGATACTTGTTCGAGAAGGCTATTGTTTCGGGGCATTTTGATTTGCTAGGTATGGAAGCCCAATTGTGGCCGTGCGATGGTCAAATTTCCAAATGCGTCTCAAAATTTGGGATCCCCCGAAAGATGTAGTTTGCCTTTGGCTTCTTTCTGAGCCAACCCTGAAAAGGATGCCCTCAAAGACTCACCTAAGCGTGTGCTAAGTGTACCCTTTGTTTCGCACTCTAATTGCGGAAGTACGTCATGATCATGGTGCCATAGCGCAAGCCTCCCCTCGCATACAAGGGGCCTCGGGGCAAGCAGTGTGCAGGCCGTAGGGCGGTTTAGCTGTCCGGACCCTAAACGGGGGGAGAAGCAGGGAGAGAGGTTGGCTCAGAGCTGGACATTTGTGATTCCGGCTGGTTTCGGGCAGGATTTTTTTTTTTTTTTTTTTTTTTTTTTTATGAGGCTCGACGCTACTTGTTTCGCCGCTACTGTAGGAGTTTGTGGCTTTCTGGGCACCATGTGCTTTCGAATCGGTGGTGGTGGACAGGTCGGCTTCACCAAAGATCAGGCAGTGTGGCGCCCAAGGGAACGAGGGCTTGGCCGAGACTGAGATTTGCGCAAGGCTCAACGCGTCCAGAGTCCTGCAAGCCCGGAAAACAGAAGGAACCGGTCTGTTGTTACCATGGCCTTGGCTTCCAGCTGGAAGCTTTGACTCGTATAGGGATCCCTTTTCTCGTTTTGCTGCCGTATGCCCTGCCTTACAGAAGGAGCCTGTTTTGTTCGTTCCCAAAAGTGGGTGATGCATGCATTTCCCCCCCGCAATTTCAGGCGTTGCCCGGCCGCAGAGCCTGAGGCCGCCATCGTTCAGAAGAATGTGCGAGGCCGGATGAGCATTATGAAGGCCCGGATCCGCGGAATCGAGCCGGGTTACCCTTCGCGGGCCCCGGCGGCCTTTTGTGTCGCATGTGAGTGATGTTTAAACGTGTGGCCGTCCGTTTGCAGAAATAAGTCGCCCTTTCGCACATCTGAGCCAGACATAGGGGGACAAAGACCGGAGTAGATGCATGTTGGTCGGGGACAGTCCAACCCATAAGCAATGCTCATTCTGCTTATCACTGGCATCTGAACAAGCTTTTACAGATGGCCGTGATTTTCATAGTAAGCCCTGAAAAGTGGTTGGTGAAGATGCATCCCCGCACCAAAGGTCCATGCGCTGGGTCCGGGGCATGTGTGCCGCGAGCGAGGATCGCCGGGTGCAGTTCTTCAAGGCCTCCAGGAAGGCTGCCTCCAAGAAGCAGGCGACGGGCTGCGGCCGCGGTGGGCCGGGCAAGTCGCTTGCAACC
Source organism: Effrenium voratum (assembly GCA_963377175.1). Classification (NCBI taxonomy): domain Eukaryota; class Dinophyceae; order Suessiales; family Symbiodiniaceae; genus Effrenium; species Effrenium voratum. The sequence continues at coordinate 57,613 of CAUJNA010003352.1, forward strand.
GGAGCGGAGGAACGTTCGGGGCTGACTTTTGGTTCTTCTTTCATTTGCCGCATGTTTGGTTTTGTGACCATCTTGAGTCAAGGTTCAAAATTGAGATCACCTGTTGTTTCCAGGTCTTTTGGTTGCAAGTGAGTTGCTTGGAGCCGCGACAAGCTGCCGTTTGTTTCTTGGGAGAGCTTCGTTTGGAACGCTGGCTCTTGAAAGCGACAGAGCGCCTGCAGTGGCAGAAGGGCCTGTTTCAAGATGAGGGACACCTGGTTGTCATGGTTTGAAAGGGACAAGGACATTGTGACCCCGCACCAAAAGGGGACCTGTCAGGTTTTTGGAGGAAACCAGCCAAGTGGGTCTTGAATTTTCGCCCGGTAGGCAAGGTGGTGATTCGTGGGCGCTATTTTTTTGGGATAGGGTTGTTGGAGAGGGAAACCGACAAATGTTGAGACAAGCCCGTGTACAGCAGCGTTCGGAACCGTAGGTTCTTGCCTTCTCTCTTCACAAATAGCGTCTTGCTGAGGCCTTGTAGGCTGTGCTTCACCACAGGTCCCTTGTTGTTGGCAGACTCCCTGAAATGGTCTTGGGTTGGATTCTTGTATGGTTTCGGTTTCGGATGACGCCATGTCTCGGATGTGGAGGGTTGTGACAAGCTGCGACCCAGGAGAAGGAGAATGAGGGCGACCCACTGGAAAGCCAGGCAGGTTGAGCTGAGCCCAGAGTAGCCACAGCTCTCTCCTTTCAGCTGGCAAACCTTGCCCTAATGAGAAGGGGCTGGAGCTGGGCAGATGAATGACAACCCTGTTTGATGGGCAGCGTGTTCACCATTTCAGGGGAGATCCTTTTCGAGGAGACATCTCTCACACACACACAAAATCTGACAGTCAAATCCGTCTCCACAGGGGGAACGAGGGCCATAAACCAAATCCACTCACACATATTTTGTCCACCTTGGGTTCTTTCTGGCCTTCCATTTGCTTAAGACTATATTGTTAAAACCATGTCATTTTTAAAAATCTACCCTCACCCATCAACATGGCACCTGACAGGGGTCCCTACAAGAGGAAAATAAACTTCAGGTGCCCTCAAGGTGCCTTCTAGGGAGGGTATCAAGTGGCTCAGCTTTCAGTTGACCTGCGAAGGTTCTGGCGGCCACTCGCATCGCAGCGCACTGGAAGCGCAAGGCCGGGGGGCCCCAAAGGGGAGGGATTGCCCTTTGGTCCGAGAATCTTGGAGTGTGTATTGGTACTTTTTGTCGAAAGGGATTTATTTTGGGGCTGGTTTCAAAGGGCAACCAAAAAGGAAACCAGCCGAATTTTGAGACAAACCTATGCAGCTGCGAGTTGTAAAGAGCAGGCCCCCTCAGGAATGGCTGGTGGACACAAACCTTATGTAAATGGTTCCCAGCTAAGATAAACCCCTTGGAAACCCAAAGGAAGCCCACACGAGGCAAGCATTTGCAGAGAACCCGGGAACAGCGACGAGGTCCATTTCCTCGGGCCCTAACCCAATCGACCTCGATGCTTCACTTCGCTCGAGGTGGAACGCAGGCGCTTTCTGAAGATGCGCGAGGAGGAGCAGGGGACCCAAGAGATGCTGCCGAAAATCGGAGGTGGTCTCCCGCAAAAGAAAGCTTGCGATGGGTTCCATTTAGCGGTGGGGGTTAAGGAACGCCAAACATGAAAATGGTCAAGTCGAAGGGCAAGTATAAAGGGGGGGAGGGAACGTGGTGGCTGTTTTTTTGATTTAGACCAAGAACCGCCCTCTGGTTCCCTCGCAAGTGGGAGCGGAGTCTGTGACACAAATGCTCTGAAATCCTTGCGGGAATATGTCGGAGTAACGTTCAGTCGGATGCTGCAGGCACTTTCCTGGGGGAATTCACAGCTTGACCCCCCACCCATACATTTGGGTATGGCTCAAAATTAAAGAGCTGGGGTTACGCGGGTTTTGTCTTTGGTTCTATTTACCAAGGTGCCATTTTGGTACAACTTTTTTGAGCCACAGCCATTTTCCACTGGATGCGGCGGATTCCACACCTGGCGGATCCCCACTACAATGAGCCAAGTGTTTGTTCATCCTGGCTCCCCCTCACTCACCAACACCCCACGTCAGTGCAGACGTTGTGTAGATCCTGGAAAGGGCTTGCAAGGGAGGGATTGTTAGAGGGTAGATTGCCGTGACACATGCTCACTTCCTCCTGCGTCCCTTGAAGTGAACTTTTGGGTTCTCAAGAATCCTTCAGAGGGGACACCTGGCACTGGGTCAAAAGTAGGTACCCAAAATGGAACCCTGGCAAATGGAAACATGGACTAACACCTGCGGTCCCCTGGTGGTTTAATTTTGACCCATACCCACCTGAGGATATAATTTTCAAGACCCCAGTCTTCCTATGCATCTCTGCCGGCCGCCGGGTGAGGTTCGAATTCCTCGGAATGGCTCCTCCCAAGAAGGACAAGGCTGCCGTCCGCTGACGCAAACAAAGTTCAAGACTTGAACAGGGGGACGCCGGATTTCCTCTTGGTTTCGCTTTTAAGGCAGCAAAACGGGGCCCCCAACAAAGATTAGTTACACCCGCAAGGGGAGACCTGGCTTCAGGCAAACTTCCTTGGCTAGGACGGGCTGTCCGAAGGTAGTCATTGTTTTGGGAGCACGAAGCCTGCTGGTTTTGCTTGTGCATCTTGCGTGCAGGGCGACGCTGATGTGGTCGTGGAGATGCAGAAGCAGAGGGAGAACAGGAGTGCGGCAAGCCGTGTTGTAAAGGGAACCGGCCAAAAGTAATTTGGAGAGTCCCTCAGCATGTAACCACTTTAAACAACTCCATCCCGTGGAAGCACAGACGCAAACGCGTGCAGGAAGAAGATGCAGGAAGATTCAGATGACGTGTTCGAGAAGGCCAGCTTTACTCGGCCCGGGCTGGGACTATGTTTTGAAAAGGGGGGGAGGTTGCTGGAACCCAACTAGGCCCAACTAAGGTACTAAATCTTGGTTCTCCCGGGCTGCAATCACTCTGAGTGGCCTGGATTGAGGCCTGCAATTGCCAATCTCCAATCGTGAGGTGTTGGCGATGTTTCCTGCTTTCAGGCTCTGAAGCAGCAGCTGGAGTGGCTGCAGAAGAAGAAGGGAGCAGACATCAAGGACGCGACGGGGACTTTAACAGGAATCCAAAGAAAGAGCGGACACCAAAGGGCGACCCCCCACTTTCTTGACAAGCCCGCTTGGCCAGTTCTGGGTAAATGAGGGATGAGCTCGGATTTGTTTTTGGGGGTACTGTAAAACGATCGATTCCACCCAGGATGAATGTTTCTTGCCCAGGATTCTTTATGTATATCCCCTTGTCGACATGCTGAATAAGAAAGATGCCCATAGGCAAGCCTTTTGAAGACCCTATCCCTAAACAGGGATCCGGTGGTGTGAATGAGGGGTTAGCCGTACTTCTTGCTGGACTACAATGAAATCGTCAATTAGTTAGTTAGTTAGTTTGGTAGTTTGGTTGCTTGCTTGCTTGCTTGCTTGCTTGCTTGCTTGCTTGCTTGCTTGCTTGCTTGCTTGTTTCTTTGTTTGCTTGCTTGTTTGTTTCTTTCTTTGTTTGTTTGTTTGATTGGTTTGTTTGTTTGTTTGTTGGTTTGGCTTGTTTGTTTGTTTGTTTGTTTGTTTGTTTGTTTGTTTGTTTGTTTGTTTTGTTTGCGTGTGGTTTGGTCTGGTCTGGTTTGGTGCTTCTTTTGTTTGTAAGTTTTGCGGGCCCCCTCGTTCGTTTCTTGCAGCATGTGCAACACACGCAACGCTTCAGCAAGCGAGCATGTTGTCCAGCACGAACTCTCCCGCAAGAGCCTTTTCTTTGCTCACCAAAAGCAACATCCTTACCATTGTTCGCCAACTATTGCAAGGACGCACAAACACCATGTTTGCAGATTGGACACATGCTTATGGTCGAAAGGCTGGCTTGCTCAGGGTTGCCAAGGATGGTCATGGACTCACGGATTCCGCTCCCCCTCCAGTGGCATTTTGCACAACCATCGCGAGGGTCCGGAGACAACTACCACCAGCACAAAACATGGGGCTGAAGTGAATCAGCGAGCGGGAGCCCATTCAAACGGACGTAGTGCATTGCAATCAGCGGCGGGGAGGATTGCCTTAGCAGAGTGGGCCCTTTTGATTCTTTACTGTGATCTGCAACCAGCTCACCTTGGGGAAAAAAGAGCAAGTCGAGCCATCACGAAGGTCCCTTACTTGGGGTGACAGTTTGGTAATTTTCCCAGAAAGGAAAGCCACCATGTGGTGAGGTCGCATGGGTTTTGAGGCAACTTCGTAAAGAAGTCGTGCTGATTGAATTTTGAGGGTCAACGTGAGTTTCCGTTCTTAGGCGATAGGCCAGTTCGGCTTTTGAGACATCCGGATTCCCAGAAAGACCCCTCGCCCATGAGTCGACCAGGGCTTTAAGTCCGGGGCCTAGATGCCAGCAATGGCAAGTACCCCTACCCAGCCACAAAACCAGAGGCAACCGGAAGAACTTCCGCGCTAGGCGCCTAGTCGCTCGCCTAGGGGTCGCTCCGCAGGCTGAGCTGCTGGAGGAGCGGCGCCAGTGGATCCTGGACTACTGCCAGGTGCGGCCTTCGATTTTTGTCGAACAGTGATGCGTGTCTAAAGAATCGAGGAGCCGGTTCCAAGATGGCGCCACGGTCCTTCTGTCCCCGTGGTTTCCCTTTAAAGCAACATAGGTTCTGAAAGAAGGGCAGGCCATGTAGTAAAGGCCCCATGTCTCAACATGTTCGTTTCTCAGAATAGGAATCGGCCCTTCAAGATGGCACCGGAGTCTTTTTGGTTCCAACTGAAAGGCGGCTTGTCCGCGATTCCGAGACTCTCCCTGTGGTTCGCCGCGAAAACCAGCAGTCAAAGCCGACTTTTGACCCGCTGAACCAGCGGTTCCAGGATGAAGGCCCATGGGAGGTCACCGGCAAACCTATTTTCTTCTGCCCCATAGGCCCATGGGAGGTCACCGGCAAACCTATTTTCTTCTGCCCCATAGGCGCCCAGACCAAAAGCAACGCTAGCTGGCCGTCGCAGAGTGATCATTGGCCAGGGACCTGTTAAACCTCCCAGTGTACCATGCACAGGTCTGGTTGAGCAAAGATGATTGGCGGCTGCTGGCTCCCTGCCATGGCTTTGGGCCCCGTTTCTAAGGATGCCACATCAACGCAGCGGCAGCATAGATACAGCCTCGTTGTTGGCTGAAGCTTCTTTCTGTTCGTTGTGACTTGCCCTTCCGAGAAGCCTGGGAGTTGATCGGAGGCAGACTCTGGCTGTTGAACCTAGAGCACTCTTGCTGCGAGGGTTTCCGTACCGACCCCCTTAGTTTTCAACCAACAACAGAGTGTGTCTCTGCGTGAGTGCCGGTCAAAAGCGTGTTATTCTTGGCTGAGCTTTGGTTTTGTGCTCTCGCACGTGGCAGAACCCCGAGCACGGCAAAGAGTTTCCCGAGAAGTGGCGACCTCAGCGGGCGCCGGCAAATTGAGCTGGACGGGACACAGGGCGCACTGAAGGTCCCGAAACGATGCCTCCGCCTCGGCCCAAGGAAGCTGGGGAAGTCTTTGCAGACCACTCGGGCCAAATCAAAAAGAATCAGACTCTGGAACCCTGCAAGGAGAACCCAACACAAGGATGTTGGTTTGGACAAAGCTGTGAGGCACTGTCGCCACTCCTGCGGCCCATGGTCATGGTTCCGTGAATAGGAACAACGAAGGGATGAGTGGGTCAGTTGGGGGATGGACGAGGGCTACGGACCACTGCGTTAGCGAAACGACACGGTCCCAGCACGTGAGGGACCCAGGCTTGTGGGATGTTCGCTGAGGTAAGAGTCCTTTGTCCGCATTTCTGCGCTCGAACAACTCAGCCATAGGACTTGAGCCAGCAACTTCTCTCCCGGAGCCATTGCGCGCTGCCGCCCACGCACATTCCTTACCCGAGTCATGGACATGTGCCGCTCGCGCTCGGCCGAGGTTCGATGAGTTCTACCAGCGCTTTGACAAAGCGCAGGTTGCCCTTCGAGCCGCGTCGGTTTTTTGCAGGCCATGGCCAGGGAGCCGACTGCAAACAAAAAGCTAGTTTTATTTGGTAGAAAGGTTCTATTTTGAGCAAACCCCCTATTAAGGTTGCTTTAAAGGGAAACGCAAAGGAAGCTACCGCTACCCATTTGGGTGTCCTTTTCTTATGGAGCCCTTCGTTTGAGGGGTAGATCTCCACTTGCTTGCCTGTTCAAACCATCCAAGAAGTGGGTTCCCCCATTTGGACACACATCCCAAATTGTCTCCCTCCGCGAAAACATCCAGAAGAGAGGTTCCTGGTTCCCTATCTGAGCTTCTGCAGCTCGGCGCTTTGGCCCTTTTTTGCATTTTGGATTCAACCCTCTCTGTGCTGAACTTCGGGTTCTTTCATTCCAAATCCCAGATCATGCATGAGGATGACGACGAAGGAGAGAAGGGGAAGGATGGCAAGAAGGGCAAGGCCTTGGATTGCACGTGTGAATGTCGAAGCGGCTGGCCCAACAACTGTTTTTTGGGACCAGGGCATCAGTGGGTTTCTTTGCAGAACGGCCCGCTCTCTCCTTTTGTGCCTCCCAAGAGGAGCCTTACCAGGGTGCCTATGGGGAGAGCCATGCAGGCTGAACTTACAGAAACGGTGTCTCTTCCTTTGCAGAGTTGGTGCTTCGGATGGCTGTGCCGGCATGCTTTTCGGATGCATTGAGATCAACGACCAGATTCGCAGATAAACGACAAGCACTACGACCAGACCTTTTTGAAAGCGGTTCACATTTGACACATTTGAGTAGCCTGTTTCCGGTGTCAGGATGCCAAGGGCAAGGATGACAAAGCCAAAGGGAAGGGCGCCAAGGGCGGCAAGAAAGGCGTGGCAGCGAGGGCAGAGAGTGAGAGGAGGTGATTAAAGGTGACTTCCTGAACATGTGGCGAGCAAATCCAAGCCGCGGGATTTGTCATATGTTGATTTGTTGTGGACCAATCCAGGCAGGCCAATCCGACATTGCAACGCCTCCCGACAGAAAATTCGGGCCAGCCACACAAAGTGGCACTCGCAAGCAAGTTCGATCTCAGCTGGCCCGGAAGCGCCAAGAGCACTTCAGGCCACGCAGGCCAAGCTCCAAAAGTCCAAGAGCATCAACCCGCGGTCCCCCTCCCCCCCTCCCCATTTGGCCGGGAAGACGAACTCCTGAAAAGCACCGCAGGGAAGGACGCGGAAGCGGAAGAGGAGCCGCTGGAGGTGCCGGAGTGGCCCATGCGTAGCCCTCGCGGATGGGAGGGCGGGCTACGCGAGGGCCAGGTTCCAAGTTTGTTCGGGGATTGGGGGTGTAGATCAATGAAAAGGCTAAGGCATTTGGGTCCGTTCTGTTTCCTTGCTTGCTTGTTTAGTTATTTGTTGGTTTGCTTGAAAGCTGGCTTGCCTGCTTGCCTTTGGCGAATCCCCCTTTGAAAAAATGGAGGGTCACGAACGTGGGATCCCTTGTTCCAGTTTGGGTGCGGGTGTCCCGTCTTCAAAAGTTGGGTCCGCGAAACAGATCGCCGATCGCCGCGCGCCCCTGATGTTTTTTTGTTTTTCTCCCCTGTTTTTGAGACCGTTTTTGGTGTCACCTTTTTGTTCATGCCGTTTCCAAGACAAATAAAAGATGCCGTGAAGAAAGTTGGAGGGAAACCCCACGGTTTCCTCTCACTGGCAGCTGGGGGAGTCGTTCCAGCGAAACAAAGCCTGAGTGCACCGGACGCTGACGATCGCCTCGCCCAGTCGTCCGGCTCGATGTGCGAGGAAGGGCATGCAAGAGCGAAAGACAGCCCCAGCCCTCGGTGGCGAAGCCGAAGCTGAAACCAAATCCAGCCATCAAACAGAAGCCCCTTCTACTGAACAGCGAACAGCTCACCCACAAAGGAATGTTCAGTCCGGCGGCGGTTCAGTTCCCCCAGTGAAAGATTCCGCCCGTCCGGCTTGCCGGCGTTTTGCGGGGCCAAAGAGACGCGCGAAACGGGGGTGGTGCTTAGAGGGCGCCCCCTCCGCCCGCATGAGCCAGCCGGGGCCCTGGTTTCTCTTGGGCCGGTTCCAGGGCAAAACTTAAAGTGCCAAGGAGCTTTTTCAATTATGGCTGTGACTTCTAGTCGGGAGCCCTCTTTGATGGTTGGTGGATATGTAAACTGGAAGCAATTTCCAATGCCCCCAACAAAATTCATAGGTTTCCATATGCACATTGATTGCGCACCGATATTCAATGGCCTGCGGCCTGGTTCCGCCGCCCCCACACGCCTTAAAATGTCGGCCCGGGGCGAGAGAAAGCACGCGTGCACAGACCCGCTCCGTTTGCGGACACGAAGACAGACGCAGGTACGTAGACAGACGCAGACAGACACAAAGAGAGACACGAAGACAGACGCAGATACGTAGACAGACACAGACAGACCCAGATACGTAGACAGACACAAACAGACACAAAAGGGACACAGACACACACGCGGGGCGCGGACACGAAGACAGACGCAGATGCGTAGACAGACACAGCGAGACGCAGATACATAGACAAACACAGACAGACACAAAGAGACGCAGACAGACACGCGGGGCGCGAACACGAAGATAGACGCAGATGCGTAGACAGACGCAGACAGAGGCAGGGGAGGGGGGGGGGCGGGAGGGGGGGGGGGCAGGTCGGGTTGTGCTGAGGGTTGATGACAGGCGCCATCAGCTTTGTTGCCAGAAGGCTGTTGATTTGTTGTTACGGACAGATTGTGTTCTGAAACTGTATCTGATTGGATCAGCTTCTCGTGGATGGCCTTTTTCCCAGGATGCTCATATGCATCATGGAATGCCATTAACGCTTGTCCTGCGCTGGATGTCTCACGGGATGAGTACCAGCCTTGTTCATTCCATGTCCATGATTGATCCCAATCTTGGTCTGTCCAACCGGCATAGGTAGGCTCTATGGATGGTGCAGTCTGCTGGATGGCGGCGGTGGCTGCGAACGTCTTGGATTTTCCTTTCTCCTGTCCGCTCTTTCCTTTACCACTCTCATAGGATGGATAACCTTTGTTTCCATCATAGGGATATTGGAATTTTGATTTTCCTTTCTTTCCCTTCTTTCCCTTGCCTTTTCCCCAAAATGCCTGGTCATAGGGATCATAGTTTTCGTTGGCCATATTGGCCTTTCCGCCAGAACCGCTTTTTCTGAAGGGTTTAAAGCCACCTCGTTGGTGACTGCCCTTTTTGTTTCCTGATTTTCCTTTTCCTTTTCTCTTCTTGAACTTGAAGTTCCGCCCCGACACTTTTCTTGCTATGAACGCATCGTTCTCCTGGACCCAGAACGTCTCTTCATCGTTGTTTGACATGAATCCTTCAAGTCCTTCTTCATCCTCAACCCAGAAGCCTTCTTGTCCTTCGTATTCACCTTGTTCGATGATGAAGAATGTGTTGCTTCGGCTGGATGGATGGATCTTGGATCGATGTCCTCGTTGTGATGAAGAGTTCATGGTAATGCGTCTTCAGCATCTCATAGGAATAATTCTCAAGTGAGATGTTTCTTAATGACATTGCGCTTGTCAGTCTTTCTCGTTGCTTATCTGACAACTCACTTTGAATAATGAAAAACTGTGCAATGAGATTATCCCCGAAGGGAAATGCGTCCCGCTGTCTGTCCTGCATTCCTTGGATATACTGTCTGAGGACTGTCGGATCGTCCTCATTGAGCAGGGCTGGAGGCTGTGCTCGAACACCGGCTGCTTGCTGATGTCGAGCAATTGTTCTTGCATTTGCGTCCTGTACGGACTGTCGAAATGATGGAGACTGTGCCGTAAAGATTGGCATCAAGTCCATCCATGCTGCCTTTAGTCTCACAAGTAGGATTTCGAATTTTGAGGTAAAAATGAGGAACTCTTGGTTCTGCCTCCGATGATTGCAGAAACTGAGGAGTCTGTACAGATACACGTTGGTCGCACCTTTCAAAAAGTACTTCTTCAGCGTGTTCTTGAAATAGTTGACTCCTTCATCAGGATCTTGCAAAAGATCATTCTGGAGGACGGCTTTGTACATGTAAGCATCTCCAGTGAGTCTGCTCTTAAGCAATGGACCTCGCCTGGATGCTTCTACTGTGGTGATGGTCACCCAGTCGTCCACAAGTTCCTCGTACCTGAACCAGCTGACTTTTCCGTCGTACGATGGCGGCTGCTTGGCGGTCATCGATAAATTTAGTGTTTCCTCCGTATAGCTCGGCTTGGCCATACTTGTATAGGCTTCCATGAAGCCTTCTCCATCGGATGACATCTTCCCTTGGATCTCTGCGGAAAACCCGCTCCGCTACCACAAATTGAGGCCCACTGCCCCAGGTGCCTATCCCCGGAGGGAACTGGAACCCTGTGGTAGTTGAGGTCGTTGTTGGTTTTTGGATCTATTCCGGAGAGAATCCACTATGCCAGTGTGGATGATTGGAGGATGGATTGTCCCTGGTGGATTGTCTTGTGGATAATCCTGTACGCGGCCTGCTGAGGCTCTTTTGTCACACGCTCGGATGATTGTGATCTACAAAAGGGGCCCTTGAGCCAAATGTTGCGGGAGATCAATGGTCTGAAAAACAGAACACAAAACAGACACAAATTTCTTTTGATCTCCAGCGCAAAGTATGAAATACTATTGGCTTCATGGCCTTTGGCCGTAGCCTTGATGTATGCCGTAGCCATGTGTATTAAAAATGCCGGATTCATCCTTTTTCTGCTCGGATGAAATGTCTTGGCCTTCGAAATGGGAAACACTATGTACTGCTTGTTTTTGGATACCTAGATGTATCAAAGGGTGATGTACAACGCTATGTACACGCGGAACGATTGTGAAACTATTGATCCCTCACTCATGGTATAGTCTTGTAGACGACGAGGATCAATCATCTGAATTGTTCGTGGTGCTGAACGTATGAATATTCATGGTCAGTCGGATCGACGATACCATCGGCGGCTGCTGTCGGATTGACTGCCATAGTCTCCATAATCATTCCAGGTCGAGGTGCTATAGTCCTTCCACTGCTTCTGATGTCCCCACTGCTTGTTGTAGTCATTATACTCCTGCGGGGTCCAGGATGATTGTTTCTTCTTGATGTACTCCTGGTATCTCTCAGAGCTGCGTTTACTGGTTGCAGATTTGCTGCGGATGTAAACCATGAGAGGACTGTGGGAGTCGGAGTCCTGCGAGCCATTCATGAACATTTCATTGTTCACGTGCTTATAACGCTCTGCGGATGAGACCTGGTAATCGAATATGGCCTTGGTTGGATGGTTCCGCATGAACTCCAGTTGTTCATCATCCATGCCGTTCATCTCGTCCTTCCGGAAACCCTGCTGGATGTTCGTTTTGCCCCATCCAAATACGATAGTCATCATCACATCTGGGAATGTTCGATCATATCCTGATCCACATTTCATGTACAGGTGATGACGGACAATGGATTTCAGGGAGCACGAAGTCTCCATTGCATACTCCATTCTGTCCACGAGTGGCAAATTCTTCGTTTCACCCACAGTCTCTGATATGCTCTCATGAGGATGTTCACGAGACCGTTGGCCGGATTGTAGACGTGCTGGAGTTTGCTGTAGGTGTTCGCTGATTTGTTGGCGTCTCCGGTGATCGCATCGCATCGGTACACGGTCACGAGCGGCATGATTGCATTCTGAAGATCTTTCTTTGCTGCTCCATGGCTAATTGAAGGATGGATGTGGAAGACTCCAATGGTTGCGAATGGGAGATCTGCCCTCGTTATGTGGCGGTCGTCATACTCGTGGAGTGACTTGTTGGATGATTTCGGGATCATGCCACGAAACTCATCACTCTGCTCGATGTGGAGAACGACGATCTCCTTGTCTCGGCCATGTCCTTGGACAATGGTGCGTGTTGGCAATCTCGATCCAATGTACTTCTTGGATTCAGTAAACATGGATGGTCCTGTGGTTGCCAAGCAATCCGAGGTCGGAATTTCGTATTCGGGATCAGTGCAACTTCCTTCAGTTCCGAAGAAACATCTGAACATTCCGAATGTGGTTCCCCAATTCTGGCTCCTTGTGGAAATGTGTCTTGCCAGAAGTTCCACTCGTGCAGAAGGTCCGCCACGGACAAAGCATGCGATCGGTCTGGATGACCATTGCTTGATTACGATGCCCTTGTAACCGTATCGGATGAACGTCTTGATGAGCTCCCTGGATTTCTCATCATTAGGACTGAAGAATGCGTCTGTTTCATTCAGGCATAAGATGTGTGCACTGTTCTGCATCATCATCTTTACGATCGGTCGATCCTTCATTGGCATGTTGTGCACCTCCCTGTTGTCCAGCTTTGGATTCCTTGTGAGGTTTCCATGGTTCAGGGTAAGCGTGTTGATCGCTATGGATGAGGTGAACTCATGCATATTGAGATAGTCCACAGGAGGACGGTCGGTCGGCTGCATCAGCGATCCCAGGATATCGGCATAGGCTCGGATGATTTTCGGGTCATCGTGTGACCTGAGCTTCTTCAATCCAAGCGGAAGCTTGATCGGATATCCGGATCCTGGTTGAGCTTGCTTGTACTCGTCAATGGTGGGACATTCTCCTCGATGAGGGAAGTAGAATTCTTCTTCACCGAGATTGACATCGGGGTCGACATGTGCCAATGAGGCTCTCTCGCACTCTGTCAAGTTGGGATGAGCTCTTCTTCGATCTTTGTTGAACTGGTTCATGAAGCGGGTGAGGTTTTCCTTGGTCCCCGCGAGCTCTTCCTCTGCGTCCTTTTTGTTCAAATCTGTTTCGAGATAGATTTCCTTGAGTTCTTGGATGAACTCATCTAGGTTCTCTGAATTGTGATATTCCACGATGACCTTTGGCTTGACGGATCTTTCCCCGGAGGGTTAAATCATCTCTCCTTCAGTTTCGTCCTGATCGGTGGAATGCCGTCTCTTCTTGGTCTCAGAGGAAGTATCCTTTTCCTTGCTGTGCTTGGTGGAATTCACATAATCGAAGAAGGCATCGGCAAATTCGCGGATCTTGGTGTCGTACATCTCGTAATCTTCATGATCGAGATGCTTCTTCATGATCCACTTGTTGCTCGCCATGAGGCTGCCATCAGGTTCAAATGCTGCAACAATGTGTCTTGCCTCAATGGTTTTGTCTGTCAACGCTGTTCGCTCTGCGGAGAGTCGGATGCCATAGTCTTGGTCCTTGAGGAATGCAAGGATCAACAGTGCATCTCTTCCTGCTGGCACATGGGTCAATGCGGCTTCTGACTCATCGTCGTCGAGGATGACGTCATCGATGCATGCCATGTGGACGTGCAGTTTTGCCGAAGGGTTTGACTGGGATTTCCCAGATTTGAGCCCGTGCTCCATGATGCTGTAGAGCTGATTTCCATAGGTTGCATGGAACATGAATGTGATGGGCTTCTTCGAGAACGGCTTGATTTTTCTCTCTTCTTCAATGGATGGTGGTGCCGGCCTTCGCATTCTGTGCTTGGGCTGAGCTGTGCCTTCATCTTCATGAGGCGCCTCGGATCTTGACGGATGCGGACTTGGCGGAATGGATTCCGTTGGGAGATCATAGTCCGGTTCGTCGTGATGAGGCTCTTTCTGCTCAGAGCACAGGGGTCGTCCAAAGGATTGGATCTCGACTTGTCGTGTGTGTCCGCTGTTGCATCTCACATAGAAATCCATCTCTGAATCAACATAGAATTCCTTGCCATCGGGCCTGAGTGCATTTTGTGCGGATCTTGTGTTGAGCTTATCGATCCATCGATTCCTTGGAACAATTTCTCCCCGTGCCTTGCGCTCCTTATATGACCCGTCCACGGATGGAAATACGAACGCAATTTCGAAACGTGATTTTCCATAGCTCGGGAACATAGCCATCAAGAGAAGTCCTGGCTTATTTCCAATGAAGTTCCTGGCATGTGTGATGCAGGTCAATGCGACGGATCCAGCAGGACCCATTTCCACTTGTCGTTTGCATTCCTTATGGATTCCATGCCTTGGATCATGTCGAAGACATCCGGAAAACGATCTGCTCATTCTCTCAATTCGCCAGAGGATGAGATCTGTGATCTGTTTCGCCTTGGATGGGTCCATGCGGAAGTATTTGCAAACCTGTTCGACATTCTGGACGGTCTTCTCGAGATCAATGTTGCCGTTGTGGCACACCATCGGGATGATGTCGGTTCCGTAAACTTCGGATTGAGCATTGGTGTAGCAGCAGATGCTGCAGACCTTCTTGATGAAGTCCATGTATTGCTTCTCTGCGTGAGATCCTTCACCTTGGAGTGTTGGATGCCAGTAATCGTTGGATCTTGCCTTCAACCAGAATACCTTAACTCCATGTGGTCTCTCGTGCTCAGGAACGAAGTGGAAGTCCTGATTGACATCGAGGATGGTTGAGCATTCCTTGTAGTACTCGTACACAAAATTCAGGAATTTTGAGTTTCCGAAAGGTCCTGGGTGTACGGATCCCTTCTGGAGGCTGATGTTTGTATCTGATCCATATGTTACAAACCACCGATCATTGGATGTGAGGACAGGCCGCATCACTGGTCGCCTTGGAAGTGCAGGTCGATCACCAGGATGATTGTCGGATTCCGTCTCTTCATCCAGGATGTTCTTTGGTGCTGGCTTGACCTTGGAGACAAGCCTCAATGCTGGTGGCGGTGAGTTTGGAACAAGTTTCGGATGTGGCATCGCCTTTGACAAAGGCCTTCCTGCGAGAGGATGCCCTTCTTCATCTGAATCATCGTCGTCGGAATCTGGATCATAATCAACCTGCTCCATGTTGACATTCTCGGGTTGTTGAGAGGCAGATGGATTCTCATCAGCGACTTGCTCCATGGGGCAATCGGATGTCTCATCTTCCTCATCACGAGCAGGGGATTCCTTCAACGGTGATGCCCGTCTCTTGATCATCGGCTTTGGCACAGGTGCCGCATCGCCGGATCGTCCAAACATCAGGTTGAGAATGGGCATGTCAGCGAGGTGATCGAGCACACAAGATTGCAAAGGTCGGATTGGTTGTAAACCGAAAGTGGCTGCGGAGGCAGACACATATTTCTTGAGATTCAAAATGGGTCAAGTGCAAACACGCGCATCACGGAATTGAGGAATTGAAAATATGCAAAACGGAAAAACTCATGCGTCCGAATTCGTGGACATGCGGATCATGCCCAGGTTCCCCAATGAGCAAACATGGATTCTGCTATACCGACTCCTGCAAAGGCAATGATGTCGGGTCCGTGCTTCGTGTTGTGTGCTAGCCACTCAACCAAGAATGCCTTGTTCTGCAACATGGTACGAAAGGGTGGATGTGCATCTACATTCAAGAGATTGCCGGTGAGGACGGCCTTGATGAGCTCGTCTGCTTTAGCTGAATGCTTGGTCAGAGAATCTGCCAGACAATCTTCACTTCGTACATGTGCAAGGTCGTGCATCTGTCCACTGTTGCTTTCCTTTCTCAACATCTGGATCAAATGCATTGTTTCTTTCTGTTCCGGTTGATGTGTTGTGGATGCTGTGGTGACAAGATTGTTCGCATCAGTGCGGATGTGTACATCTGCAATTTCGCCCGTTATGTCTGACCAGAGACCGCGAAGAAATAATGCTGAACCGTAACAACGCATTAGTCCGTGCAACTCTGCAACAGTAGTGGACATGGTTGTGGCGGTGATCTTGTGCGTCTCATAGTCGACCAGTGAGCCTCTCGAGTTCGATGAGCCCTGGCGAAGATCTCTTTGTTCTGCAAGAAAAATAACATGCGCACGTTGGGATGACTTATCCTCGTTGTTGCGATAGGATGCATCTGGATAGCCAACTATGCGTGTCTTGCCACGAAGGGGCCAGAATCTCATGCTAAGCGGGATGCTTTTGATGGTTCTGACTGTCTTATTAATGGCGCGAACGTCCTCAATGGTTGGTGATGATGCCTTGGATGCACACCTTGAGAATTGATAACCAATGTGGAATTGCGTTCGCGACTGTAACCAGTTGATCTGACCGAGGACACTTCTGTGTGCAGTATGCATTTGTGGAGTAAGAGGAGTGTCGTCCTTCAGGTGTTTGTCAAAAGTGATCTCCTGCAGTTCGTCGATGGCAACGTTCTGATGAACATTGATGTACCAACCGTGCTCGTCATCTTGCTTCCATTGGATGCGCTGTCCTACGAAGAGGCAATCATTTTTGTCCTCGGAACCAACCTGAAAATCTTTCCGAAGTCGTCCCATGATTTCCTTCTCGAACACGTCATCCCCCGTCATAAGAAGATCATCCACATGAAGAGACAGTGCTCCATGAACTTGTCGATTCTTGGCATTGTTACCAGAAACAGGATCCATTAGGTAATCAACTGCTCCTTCTAGATCGAAAGTTGTGGATGATTTCTTGTCACTCACCAATGCGGGCTTCGGAAGCTGCTTGCCGTAGTACACGTATGTACAACGGTCTGCCCGGGTTGGCGCTAGTCCGTATGAACGAAGTGCCGAATCAAGGATGTTCCACCATCTGCGTGGTGCGTCATTCAGCCCGTAGGCAGGCTTCTTCATGCGCGCTCCAGTGTGTGGTGGATATCCCATTTCAGGAGGTATCTGACAAATGATGTCACGAGACTGATCGTATGCTTCGCCTTGGAGAAATGCTGTCTTCAAATCATATATTCCAGCCTTTATTTGAGGCTGCTTGGATTGCAAGGCGGAAACCACTCCTGGATGCAGCAGGACTGTCTGTCTGCTGATCATTCTTCTGCTTGTCTTGGAAGCCTCGGAGGACCCAGCGAGCCTTGGTCTTCAAGAAGTTACCATCCTTGTCTCGCTTCAGGGTTAGGACCCAGCGACCGATGACCCAGTTCCTGACCTGAATCTTGCGTGTATCGACTAAGTCGAACACTTCATTGTCAAGCCATGATTTGCACTCAAGCTGCTTGGCTTCAAGGAATTGCTTCTGATAAGCTGTTATTTCCGTGGCTGTAGCTTCCTTCCGCTTCTTGCCAATGAGTGCGGATGTGGATGAAGCCTTCAAAGATTCTTGCTTGGATGAATACAGAACTAAGAGTGCACGGTCATCGTCGGTCATGTTCTTGCATAGCTGGTCAACATGATTCTGATCTGTGTATTTCTGATGAGAGAATCCGCATCGGGGAGATGGGTTGAAGGTCCCTTTCACAAATCCAAGAAGGACAGGGTTACCTTCCATATCTCTCGGAACCGTAAAGGATCCGGTGTTCGCACAGATCTTCTGTTCGGCTGTCATGAGTGACCAATGCGCTTCATCTAGAACGAGATCAGCTTGGTGATCATCGTAGGATCTGGTCCTCTGAGAGTCTTCTGAATCTCGTCTTCCTGGTCAGTGTATCTCATGGTTCTTTCTGAACTTCCAGTGCCGGATGAGGTCAGAACATGAGGGATCAGTTCTTCCTCGCTTTCATAGTGGACTGGCAAATTTGCTGGATTGTTCGGATTGTAATTGGATGAAGATGCAGGATCATGTCTGGGAGAATGCCCAGGTGACTCATCATTGTCATCTGGCTTCTTCTTCTTCCCAGTCTTCTGCTTCTTTGATGGACTGCCGGTTGTTTCTTCTTGCGCAAGTGTTGGCAGTTCAAGATCTTCATCTCGTTCTTCTGCTTCGGGGTTTGTAAGAATCGCAGGTGGTGAAGGTACCACGACAGTCGGAAGAATTGGCTGAGATGATTGCGACTGTGACGGCAAAGAGACATCGCCCCCCAGTCGATTGAGTCCACTTGAGGATGAAATGGACTGTTTTTGCCGTTTAAGCGCTGCATCTCCTCCGCCAGGCTTGTCGTGCGGCGGTAGTGGAGGATCCACTGGACTGTCTGGTCACACACTGCGTGGTGCTGGCGGCATGGGATGATCAGGCTGATGTGGAGGATCCGGAGGAGGATCTGACATGTTCTCGTCCGGAGGCGTTGGAGGTCTCGGATCAGGCATGGGATGGTCCGGTTGATCAGGTGGCTGCTGCGTGTCAGGCTGTTGAGGTGCATCCGTTGGATCCAACGGATCCGTCTCGATGGGCATCGGCTTGATGCCGGCGCATCGGTGAACGACTGATGAACGGATGAAAACATCACAGCGTGCCAAGTCTTCGGATCATACTTCTCCCAATTGCATTTTGATGCAGGCAAGACCCAAATTCTATTCAGCTGATCAGGCTGCCAGAAGGATATGATTGCATCGTCCGGAGGTGACGTAATAGGCATATTGATGCCAATGGTGTGGACGTATGCAGTGCATGCATCATACTGAGTGGATGAGATGCACAGTTGTCTCAACTTCTTACAGCCATTCCACATGTTTTGACATCGCCAGTCATTAGGATCTTGCTTGAAGATATCGATTTCAGTCCCAGGTGGGTACTGCTTCATCGTCTTCTGGAATTTCTGAACTAGCGGATCCTGGATGACCACTGGTTGTACGTCCTTGTTGAACGGCAGGTCTTGGATTCTGACTGCAAGACTGCTGCTGGTCATGTTGAACTCCTTGTCAATGGCTTCCATCTCCTTTCTCAGGATATCAACCTGCTTGATGGTGAATGGTTCTAAAAGGTCCTCCAAAAGGTACACCTCATTGTCAAGCGGTTTCACCTGCAAGTGGATGTGCGCAAGATCCTGACAGAACTGGTAAGGATACACCTGTGCCAGTTTGGTTCTGCTTCCGAAGGTACCAGCGTTTCCCTCTAGGGGTTGGTGTTCATGCTTGACGGAGCTGGAAAAATTTTTACACCTTCTGAAGATCGGTCTCATAACCTCGGAAGGTAAACAGTGCATCAAGCTCGCGGGCTTGAGACTTCTGAGCGCGGATTCAGGATCTTTAAGTCCGTATGCACAGAAATGGAAATCTCCCCAGGTCACGGATGGATCTGAAAACAATTGTTGCATACATTTCAGATACCATACCCTGGATGTCTGAGGATTTTCGATGATGAAGTATCTTCTGTGCTTCAACTGATACCGCGCAATGGATGCCACAAATTCAATCATGGGAAGGTAGCGTCTCCGCTTTTCCCCAACCTTTTGTTGGTCTTGCTGGATGTTCTGCATATTTGACCATGGTCCACAGACCGGTGCCATAAGGATGACATCAGGCGCTTGTTCCCTGATGATCTCCATGACCCTGTGTCGTCCCTTGGATGTCATTACATCGAATCCTGTGCGGATGTCCACGGGAGTCCCAACCTTAAGACCTGATAGTGCACAGCATTGACTGAATCTGGCACTTCCTGCAAAGATCTCAAGAACGTGGATCTTTCCCTTACGTACACAATTCCAATGTGCTTGTTCAGGAATGGATGTGAGGTCCTCGACGAAGATGTTCTCTTCTGGATGAGGTACTGCAGGTTTTGGAGTTGTTTTTCCCGCGATACGTAGTGGCACTGAGGATCTTGGCTTACGAGCTGGTGCGGATGATTCCTTTTTCTTGGTATCTACAGAGGAGCCTGGTTGCTCCTTCTGCAAGGATTCTCACTCTTCAGGTAACAGAAGGTCAATTCCGGGTTTCCCCGGAAAGATGGTCTCATCCTTCCTGAGCTTCGTCATGTTAACCTTGATGAGTCGAGTCCCAAGATCAAGTCCTACCATCGCTCCTTCAATGGATATGACCTTTCCTTTTAGCCATATTCCTCCCTTGCTTCCATCGGAACGAATCTTGGATTTGTCTTCCTGCCGGTAGAGTACCTTGTCCTTCACCTGAAGAGGCTTTGAACTCATTCGGAGAGTTTGAGCAAGGTCTCGTCGGATGTCCTCGGATTGACGCGCTTCTTGGAAAGCTTGCTTTGACAGCTGCTTGATCTGGATGGCTGTCAGCTCTTCTTCATTCCTGTCAATCGTCAACTGAGTTGGTGTTGCGACATCGAGTTGGATGAGATCTGCTGGTCGTCTTCCGAATGCGAGCTCCAATGGTGTTACTCCCCCGTAGGTGACGGTCTGATTCCTGACAGTTGCAGCGGCCTTCACTAGCTGCCTGTATGTCACTTTCTTCAGTGTTGCAGGTGCTGTACCTGCTTTGATGGAACTTAGCATGATCTTGAGTTGTGCCTTCAGGAGTCGAACTGCTGCTTCAGCTCGATTTGGCCATGGTGTATTCGGTCCCAAGGATATCGGTGTGATGTCAAGGGACTGATAGAAATGTTCCCATGTATCTGTCATGAAGGCTTGATCTGCGACAACTGATTTGGGCTGCAAGTGGTACTGGTCAAAATAGTTCCTGAGGACAGTGATGTTCTCGACTTCTTGCGTAGTTGTCACTGCCTCTGCAGTGAGCAATGTTGTTGCTCCATCCAGGATGACAAAAACAATGATGTGTTCTCCTGTTCCAAGAGGAACTTGACAGTGATCAATGAATGTCATGTCACCAAAGGTGTCCGCTCGAAGTCCGCTTGTCTTGCTTCGTGATGGTGCATGTTTTGCCACTTGGCAAACTTCACACTCACTTCGGATCTTGTCAAATAGATCGAATGTTGATTTCGGCAAATGAAGTGCTCGGGTTCTGAATCGAAATTGATCTGTTGTCATGTGATGATGCTGCAGGTGGAGTTTCTTCAACTCTTCGGGATTTGACAATCGCTTGTGGATTCTGCCTAGGGCAAGCGGAAGCGATGTCGGTTCTTCTGAGGATGGTGCGAAAGGATCTGGCTCAATAGTCGACCGGCCCCTCTTGTCGATGATCCTGTCTGCTGCCGATCCTGAACCTGCTTCTCCGTCCTTAAGCGAATTGTCCGAGAAGGTGAAAATGGTCTTACCTATCCACAGGTTAATCATTGGTTTATTTGCCTGGGATGTAAGTCTCCAATTGTCTTCCAAAATGTCTGGATCTCCACCTGCGGATGCATCAATGATTTCCGTAATACGTTCTCGGCTAATGTGATCAGGATGGATTGGACATTCCTTGGCTCCATTTGGTGCGAACAGCGCCTTTCGGGGCGTGATGTGCACACGGATGAGCTGCTTGTTCTTCTTGTCAAGGATCCAATGGTCCTGCTTTTGAGACCCAATGATCTTAGGAGTGGTTAAAACCCTCCTGGCCCCGTGCCTGAATTGGGAAGCTGTTCTGAGGTCCATGTTCTTGTTGGTTAGAATGTTCCATTGAATGCCAATTTGGCTCAAGTCATAAGTAGGGCTCAAGGTCTTGCATGAACTCGATCTGAGAGAGTGGATAACAGTTTCACTCGCGCTGCAGATACCGAGTGTACAATCGTGGTTATTGGTCTTTACCCCTTACAACAATTTGCACTGGTTCGGCTATAACGGTTTGACCGTATACACCTTTCTACGTGGTTGAGTTCATACAGCTGGAGGGTTCGGTGGACAGCGTCCCACGGGACGTCACCTTGCCATCTCTTGACAGGTTATCAGCCGTAATCGCAAGCTCTACACTGGACGGAGAGACAACTGGTTTATTGCGGGTACAGGGACTATAAAGGAACAATAACCTACACGGTACAATGGCGTCTTCAGCGAGCCCAAGCACTGCAACTTTTGGGAACGACAGCTCAGAGGGATCCAATGGATTGATGGCTCTTCCTGCGGTAATGGATTTGGTCGCAGATTCGCAGGACGAACCTGGGAGCGGAGGATCCGCACTATTCAGCGACATATCCATACCCACTAGGTCATGGAAACAGATCGCTATTCATCAGGAGCCGAAGCAAAGAGAGTCTCCGCCGAGAAGATCATCATCTTCGCCAGCGACACCGCGGAGGTCGCAGAAGGGCGTGAGGTCGACATCGAAAGGTGGGAGAGCCAAATCACCCACGAGTGCCGAGTTTCGCGCCACGATCAAAGAAAAGAACAAGATGGAGATGGAGATCGGGGAGTATCAGAAGACACTTGATGAAATGTCGGCGACAATGGCGAGTCTTCATCAAGAAGACTATGGGAGCACCATCCGGATCCAAGAGCTGGAGAGACGATGTGAGATTGCCAGCAAGCAATCGGGACATCTTGTGAGTCATCACCAACACCACATGGCGGAGGCCTGGCGCAAGTTTGAGGAGGAAGCCCAACAGATGCGCAAGGTGGAAATGAACGCATATCAATACGGGGAAAAGAAGGACATGGAGTCGAATGTTATGATGCAACAGATGAGACAAGCTGAGGGAACTATTATGGAGCAGAAGCGGGAGATTGCAGTGATGAGATCCTATATGGCAAGCGAGAAGACGGCCGCGCAGGAATCAGCTATACATGCAACTCAGATACACCGTGAGGCTTCACAACAGATATCAGTTTACCAACAACAGATCAGAGGTATTGAGTCGTCTACGTCTATCGAGAAGTTCAACGAAGAGGAGATGGTTCAAAGTCTGAAATCACAGTTGGAACACGCACTCGTCAAACGCCCCGAGATGTACTCGATGGAGGACACCAGGGAGCAGCTGATGACGAGACTGAATGACGTCACGACATTCGCAGAGCAAGAATCAAAAAGAGCGGAATGCCTGCTTCGCGAGAAGGAGGAGATCATCAGACAGTATGAATCCGACGTGTCGAAGAAGGACCAGATGATTGCTATCGAGGGTGGTCATCGTCAAGATGCAATCATGGAATTGGCCCAGGTCAGAGAAGCAAAACAAGAAGAACGGTGCACGATGGACGAGAAATCGAAAGAGGCCAAGTACTGGAGGTTGACAGCTAAAGGGGTGTATGATGAGTACCTCGGGGAGATGCGCGAACTTCAGGGACAACTGAAGGATCGGGAGGCAACGCTCAAACGAGAAGAGAGTTTCGTTCGTCAGCTCGATGCGGATAATGAGGAACTCAGGGCACGCAAGAAGCTGGAGACGCAAGAGGCCTCGAGCAGTAAAGATGGACATCGTGAACGAGCAGTAGTGAAACGCGCTGAGGGAGGACCCCAAACTAATTCGACCCTCATCATCAACTAATCTGATCCCTAATTTGTCGCTAGTGCCAGGTTCGATTCTCTTTCCGTCTTTCGGCACCTATCACAGATGCAAGGGGTTGTTGGGCAGGTCCCACAATCCGCTACTACGACTGGTGGTGGTGATAATGGAAGGGGAAACAACGGTACTACACCCCCATTGGACTACAGTGGATTCTCGCCCAATGGAAATCGACAAGGGCCAGGTCGACGTCAATTGAGCCTAACAGGTGGCGGAGGGGGACCTCCAGGTGATCCACCCGATGATGAGGACGAGGATGACGACGACGAAGAGGACGAGGAGGACGAGGAAGAAGAAGAAGAAGATGACGGTCGGACACGGAGGGGGCGCAGAAGATTGAGGGATGATCGCAAGATCAAGAACGAGAGACCGAGGATTTCAAGGAAAGAGGCTGAGAGGGTATCCATTCCCCCTTGGCCAAAGATCCATCAACTCGACAACTGGAAGATGCAATTGCTGATGAATGTTCTGAGCGCATGCGCAGATCCAGATACCGACACGTGGAAGAAATGGTTGGAACAGGGTCTTGGGTTAAACCCAGACCTCAATTCGCTGAGCGACTCCGGCGGCGATAGATTCGCTACAATAGACATCAAAATGGCCACGGGCATGCAGAACATGTTGAGACAAGCGCCAGACGAGGCCAAGGACGTGTACCTCGATGCTACGCGACATTCGGAACTACGACATCAACAAGGGGTGATCGTGAAGGGACGAGAGTTGGTGGCATTGGTCATGCAATCATTCAGGACGTCTGATCGAACGGACCTTGTCTACCACATCGAGCACTTATTCAACCTCGACTTTCCTGGAGCCAAGAATTTGGTTGTGTTCAGGAACAAGTGGTACGATTTGTTGCTGAAGATGAGGAGCGAGGATAGACCCAGCACATTGGCTCTCAGAGATATTCTATACAGGAAGATCAAAGGGAGCAAGAAGATGGAGTTCGGCCTCAATGCCTATCACAGGTTGCCGGACAAACATCCTCAGAAGTCGTACGAATTCTTATTGGCATTGATTGACCACCAAATCAAGTCGGATCGGGAAGATCTGATGCTTGACATGAAGGAGAAGTCGGTCAAATCAATGATGAAGTCAGGCGGCAAAGATGCAGCTCCGGCTGCTGGCAAACAGGAGGGCCAGAATGGCAAAGGGAAAAAGGGCAAGTCCAATGGACCTGATGCCGCTCCTGTGCTCCCGAAGGCCAAAGCAAAGGGTCACGCTGGCAAGAACGGCAAACCCGATGGTGCCAACGACAGGGGCAAGAGTCCGAGTGGAAACAAAGAGAATCCATGTTGGTATCACTTCAAATCGGAGAAAGGATGCTTGAAGGGAAGTGAATGTCCATTTTCTCACAGCAAGAAGACGGAGCACAAGCTGGAGAACATGCCTAAAAAGGAAAAGGGAAAGGAAAGTCCAAATCCAGATCGTCCTCGCCGAAGAAGGAGGATGGAGTATGCTTCGCGTTCCAGAAGGGAAAGTGTGAGAAAGGGAGTGCTTGCAAATATAAGCACGAGATCTTCAAGAACAACTCGGCTCCGGCAACGTCAAGTGACAAGGCACAAGCCAAGTCGAAGGCTGCCGCCAAGAACGCAGCGCCAGCGATTGTGAGAAGGGCCATCGCCATGCCTGCGGTAGTCTTAAAGCAATCGGCCCCTGCGGGAAAGGTCAGCTTCAAGAAGGACGTTGATCAAGTCGAGCCGGATGAGACCGAGACCGTCTACCACGAGCGTGATGACGACGCAATGAGTGAATCATCAAGATGGTCTGGCGAGTCCGAGATCCCCGAGAAAATGGTATGGTTCAAGGAAGTACTCGACGTCGACGAGAACGGGGAGATCACCTATCTCGAAGACGAGAGTAGGCAATGGAAACGAAAGGGAGAGTGGTACGGCTATGAGGGCAATGAGAATGGTCCTTAAAAAACAGTGATCATCGAGAATTATCAGCCTATCAAGTCCAACGATCATTGTTATGAGCAAAGATACTGGAAGAGGTGGTGGACGATGTTTACAGAAAACACTATTTTCCGGTAACCAAGGAGAACACCATCGTGTTCGAATATGATCGAATTGAGGACGAGATCAAGGAAGCGGTCATCGACTGGAAGAAACAGCATGGTCTGCCGAAGAATGTGTTCGCAATGTCAACGTGCGTCAACAAACGGGTGAAATGGTTGATGGACACCGGATGCGGTCATGATCTCATTGGACGAGCCAAGGCGTTTGCTCCATGGGATGAGATGAACGTAGCAACGAGGACGACGCTACGAAATTTGAGGACTGGAGATCCGATTGCAATCATCTACATTCCCAGTGCGACCCTCGCGCGGTATGGAGCTGGAGTTGCGTTCAACGGGACTTTTATGGTCTTTGACGTTATCCCGTTCTATGAGGTCAAATCCATTTGGATTGGCAAGAGCAACGGAGGGAAATGCCTGGAGTACGAGAGCGTCAAGCGGGCGTACTCAAAATGTGTTGAGAATGAGATCTGTCCGGGTTTCGTTGGTTCTTCCCAGGAATCGGCCGCGATGTTCCTTCAGAACGTCGCAAAGATCATCGAGGGAATGCCTGAGACAGAGGCGGGCGCCGACAATCTGCACTATGTTCAAGACATATTGGATCGTGCCTGCAAACTGTTTCGGGAAAACAAACTAGAAGAGTTTGATGCTCTGACCAACGAGATCAGGGACGAGATCAGCAAGACCATCATCCTGAACGACGAGACACGGGAGGGGCTACGATGCCGAATTTGTCCGTCATGTGCAACCGCGATTCCCACGTGCTTCTGTGTATGCCTGGAATGTGAGGCGCAATTAATCTCTACCGGGAGATTCTGCATCCACATCAGTTCCGATGACGAAGGGGACGACCGTAGACCCAATGTATCAGGTGACGCCAGGCGAGCGCAAGATGAGGCTAACGACAACGCGGCGGCGCAGGAAAAGGGTGGTGGGACGGAAAACGATTCCGAAGACGACGACATGGACACGCAAGGATACCTGGTTACATGTCCGAAGAAGAAGACGGTGGTTGGGAGTACCGCGACAATGACATGGCATCACGGGATATTATTAATTCCCAGCGGATGGCGATCTGCCTGGACGAGCCGCGCGAGGCTCAATACATGGCGGGATTCATCGCACTGCAGATGTCAAAGATGTGGGGGATGTTCGAAGGTGGAGAAAAGAGAACGATCGAAGCCGCGGTCGAAGGAACCATCTCTTGCCCATACCACAACGACTTTGGGAAGTACCCCAACATCACTGAGATTGATCAGGAAGGGATCCTTATGCCATCAACGGAACAAAAGGTTACCCAATCTCAGAACGTTCGGACCAGAACCTTCCGGACGATGGAGGAGCGCAACCAATACATCCGTTATTTGGTGTGCGAGGGGCTATACATATTCTACAAATTGTGGATTGCAGCGAAGATCCTCGACATCACCAAAGACGAGATGAAGCTCCTGGTCAAGGATCGCATACACCCGGTGGGTGATATTGTTTACAGATGCTTCTCCCTGGCTTTCAACTGCAAATATATATATCGTTCACAAGGGCAGGCTTGAACCCTGGCAGACATAGTTATTCGGTCAACGTGAGCGCCATTATTGCGGCAAGCCCAACAACATTTGGACGAAGAGTTCCATCGACGCATCAACAGGATGTCCATTGTGGACCGACCTACGTGATGCAGATGTGGATCGTCGTTGCTTGTGCGGTATGGTGTGGGCCAGACCCATCCATCAGCAGCAGCATACAATATTCACTTCGAGGTAGATTGCAGCATGATGTGGGGTAGTCCCCATCCATCGCTTGCGTCTCATCGATTTCGTTACGATGGAACATTTCTTTCGACATGATATAATTTCATGCGTCCAAGGGAAATGGATGTGTATGTATTTACATATTCCGACGGCTATGACGTTCCGGATATTCATGGATGGGCACTATTACCTCATGGATGATTTCTTTTCCTTATATTATTCGTGGTATCTGGAATGGCTATTTTGCATATATTGCTCGCCAAATCTTCTTTGCCGATGATATTCAGATGGCTTACGACCATGCGCTGCTATGGATTTCTATGGCCAACCCATTTCTATGGATGACGGCTGCGCGATGCGCAAATGCGGCAGCCGGGATTTCCAATGGTTGCGTGATGGTGCGAGGCAAAATGCCTGTTGCATCTGTGTATGGGAATGTGCTACGATTTGCGGATGCATGTTTCTGTCTCAATTGAACCCGGCAAGTTTCACAATGAATGGACGGTGTAGCAATAGTGAATGAAAGAGTGTTCGACACAGTTTCGTAGTCGGAGCCGTGGCCATTGGAACGTGTTATGATGTTTGGACCGCATGATGAACGATGCGACCCAAATGGGGGATGTTAAAACCCTCCTGGCCCCGTGCCTGAATTGGGAAGCTGTTCTGAGGTCCATGTTCTTGTTGGTTAGAATGTTCCATTGAATGCCAATTTGGCTCAAGTCATAAGTAGGGCTCAAGGTCTTGCATGAACTACGTTCGCACGTGATCGATCTGAGAGAGTGGATAACAGTTTCACTCGCGCTGCAGATACCAAGTGTACAATCGTGGTTATTGGTCTTTACCCCTTACAACAATTTGCACTGGTTCGGCTATAACGGTTTGACCGTATACACCTTTCTACGTGGTTGAGTTCATACAGCTGGAGGGTTCGGTGGACAGCGTCCCACTGGACGTCACCTTGCCATCTCTTGACAGGAGTTGCTAGGTCCTCCTTTGTCTCGGATGATTTTGCTGCACAAACAGTTTCGCTCTTGGTGAGATCCCCGGAGGGAAACTTGATGCTGTTATCATCGTCATAGACATAGTTGATGAGGCCCTTGTGAGCAATTTCTCCATGCGCCTTCACTTTTGCAACTCCAGCGAGATCGACGAGTGCACGTCCTGTGACTGGAACTGCTTGACGGTTCATGCCAAAGGCCTTGCATGTGATCTTGTCACATTGAGGTGTGTGCTCGATGGTCATGTAGAGGTTCCGCATCTGGCTGATGCTGAGAAGGATCGGTACAGTTCCTTGTTCAAGGACGTCGATGTTGGTACTGCACGGAGGAGTTGTGTGATATCGAAGATGCAGGGTCCAATTTACCCTGGCGGTCTCTCCGTTTGCAAAAGTGAACTTGGTCTCGGCCGGATGTACTCATAGGAGATGATGTCCTTCATTGGTTCGATTGCCTGGGTAAAACGCTGGATTGCATGCCAGCTGCCCATAGATCTGGTACATCCATTGTCCAGAATCGCATAGGTCGGGTTGTGCTGAGGGTTGATGACAGGCGCCATCAGCTTTGTTGCCAGAAGGCTGTGATTTGTTGTTACGGACAGATTGTGTTCTGAAACTGTATCTGATTGGATCAGCTTCTCGTGGATGGCCTTTTCCCAGGATGCTCATATGCATCATGGAATGCCATTAACGCTTGTCCTGTGCTGGATGTCTCATGGGATGAGTACCAGCCATGTTCGTTCCATGTCCATGATTGATCCCAATCTTGGTCTGTCCAACCGGCATAGGTAGGCTCTATGGATGGTGCAGTCTGCTGGATGGCGGCGGTGGCTGCGAACGTCTTGGATTTTCCTTTCTCCTGTCCGCTCTTTCCTTAACCACTCTCATAGGATGGATAACCTTTGTTTCCATCATAGGGATATTGGAATTTTGATTTTCCTTTCTTTCCCTTCTTTCCCTTGCCTTTTCCCCAAAATGCCTGGTCATAGGGATCATAGTTTTCGTTGGCCATATTGGCCTTTCCGCCAGAACCGCTTTTTCTGAAGGGTTTAAAGCCACCTCGTTGGTGACTGCCCTTTTTGTTTCCTGATTTTCCTTTTCCTTTTCTCTTCTTGAACTTGAAGTTCCGCCCCGACACTTTTCTTGCTATGAACGCATCGTTCTCCTCGAGGACCCAGAACGTCTCTTCATCGTTGTTTGACATGAATCCTTCAAGTCCTTCTTCATCCTCAACCCAGAAGCCTTCTTCTCCTTCGTATTCACCTTGTTCGATGATGAAGAATGTGTTGCTTCGGTTGCCTCCTTGAGGTCGGATGGATGGATCTTGGATCGATGTCCTCGTCGTGATGAAGAGTTCATGGTAATGCGTCTTCAGCATCTCATAGGAATAATTCTCATGTTTCTCTTTGCTGATCTGACAACTCACTTTGAATAATGAAAAACTGTGCAATGAGATTATCCCCGAAGGGAAATGCGTCCCGCTGTCTGTCCTGCATTCCTTGGATATACTGTCTGAGGACTGTCGGATCGTCCTCATTGAGCAGGGCTGGAGGCGGTGCTCGAACACCGGCTGCTTGCTGATGTCGAGCAATTGTTCTTGCATTTGCGTCCTGTACGGACTGTCGAAATGATGGAGACTGTGCCGTAAAGATTGGCATCAAGTCCATCCATGCTGCCTTTAGTCTCACAAGTAGGATTTCGAATTTTGAGGTAAAAATGAGGAACTCTTGGTTCTGCCTCCGATGATTGAAGAAACTGAGGAGTCTGTACAGATACACGTTGGTCGCACCTTTCAAAAAGTACTTCTTCAGCGTGTTCTTGAAATAGTTGACTCCTTCATCAGGATCTTGCAAAAGATCATTCTGGAGGACGGCCTTGTACATGTAAGCATCTCCAGTGAGTCTGCTCTTAAGCATGGACCTCGCCTGGATGCTTCTACTGTGGTGATGGTCACCCAGTCGTCCACAAGTTCCTCGTACCTGAACCAGCTGACTTTTCCGTCGTACGATGGCGGCTGCTTGGCGGTCATCGATAAATTTAGTGTTTCCTCCGTATAGCTCGGCTTGGCCATACTTGTATAGGCTTCCATGAAGCCTTCTCCATCGGATGACATCTTCCCTTGGATCTCTGCGGAAAACCCGCTCCGCTACCACAAATTGAGGCCCACTGCCCCAGGTGCGAACTGGAACTCTGTGGTAGTTGAGGTCGTTGTTGGTTTTTGGATCTATTCCGGAGAGAATCCACTATGCCAGTGTGGATGATTGGAGGATGGATTGTCCCTGGTGGATTGTCTTGTGGATAATCCTCTATGCGGCCTGCTGAGGCTCTTTTGTCACACGGTGGTTGCGGGAGATCAATGGTCTGAAAAACAGAACAAAGGGGGGGTGTTTCTTGTTTTGCTTCTTGTTGAACCAAGAGTTCACTGATAGGCAACATGTACTATATGTAGATCCTCCGCTGCCATTTGGTTCATAACCATATTGTACAGGCCTGGCGACTTGACACTACCTTGCGGTCAAACGAGAGTGCGTGCAGTATCTACAGTAACTGGCTTTCGTCTCGAAGGTTAGTGCGAAGCATGCTGAGCCTTGACTTGTATGCTGAGTACTATATATCTTCCACCAACTACGTGGCCTATTCATTTGACTTCACCGGACTAGGCTCAGGGACAACCGCGAGGTATTCTTCTTTATTGGGGCCACGATTGAGGCCCGGTAATTCAACCTCAATCGTGGTAGCGGAGCAGGTTTTCCGGAAGAATGTTGAGCGAAGAAGACTTCTCTATGACAGATCCCGCATTGGCCTTTGCATGGCGGAGATATGTCCACCAATGAGGAGAACATCAATCTTTCGATGAATGCAAAATTGCCACCATCGTTTGATGGCCGTGTTAGTTGGTTCCGGTATGAAGATCTGGTACGGGACTGGGTCACATTCACACAAGTTGAACCTCATCGGCAAGGACCGTTGTTGAAGAATCGACTTACCCATGATGCCCTTATTTACAGAGATCTCCTGGATAACAACAAACTTGTTGAACCTGACAAAGAAGTTGAACATTTCCTCACAACTTTGGGAGGATATTTTCTCAAGGGCTCCCAGAATGTGTTCCTGTACAGATACTTCAGTTTCTTCAATCATCGCCGGCATACTGGTGAACTTGTGACTTTCATAAGCAAATTCGAGATTCTCTTGCGAAGATTGAGAGCATCCTGGGAAGACACAGCGCCAGATTACACACAGGCCAGCCCTGAATATTTACAGGCGATTCAAGAGGCGAACCAGCGACGACGTGATCAATACGCTGAACAAGTCGCACAAGCTCAACAGATGATGGCAGGACGGGCGCGAGGAGCGGCTGCACTATGATCCCAGATCCAGTCATATTGGATCCAGCAGATCCTGCAGTATTCAATCAATTTGCTACAGGACAACGAACGCAACACACACACAGGCTTTTTTTCCCGTTGTTAGACAACCTTATCACCTTGTTTTTCATCACCCAGAGCGAGTTGACAGAGAGCCACAGAGAACGACTAATCTCAACCATGTCACTCCGAGGCGTTCAACTTCCACAGTTCACATATGAAGCTGTCAAGGCACAGTATCATGAACTGTTCATCACAACCAGAACCGTGCAGATGTGATTGTTTCCACATGTGACATGCATTTCACTTCGGAATTGCTCTGAGATCCAATGGATTTTCATTTTCTGAATGATGATTTTCGCTCCGGACATTGGCCTGCTGGCCCCCGGAATTTCTCACCATCCTAGGTCTCACAGTGTCTCCTTTGTTTCAATCGTCGATCGTGTATATAGCACAGATTCAGCCTGGAATAGAGTTCGCCGGAAATTTTTTGCGATTCGTTCATATGGCTACGGTGCAGTAATATTCAGGCCTGTCGAACCAAAGGCCATTTTCACACCAATTCACTGTGCCGTGAGTGGAAAGAAACTTACTTGTGTCTGTTTTGTTTCTTGTTTTGCTTCTTACTGAACCAAGAGTCCACTCATGGGAAACATGTACTATATGTAGATCCTCCGCTGCCATTTGGTTCATAACCATATTGTACAGGCCTGGCGACTTGACACTACCTTGCGGTCAAACGAGAGTGCGTGCAGTATCTACAGTAACATATATCTTCCACCAACTACGTGGCCTATTCATTTGACTTCGCCGGACTAGGTTCAGGGACAACCGCGAGGCATTCTTCTTTATTGGGGCCACGATTGAGGCCCCGGTAATTCAACCTCAACTGGGGGGGGGGGAGACGTCCAGACATCCAGACATTCAGAGATGCAGAGATCCAGACATCCAGAAATCCAGCCGACGTATTTTCCCGCCCCAAGGGGTGCCCCCGGGGTATATATAGATATACTATACATACATACTTAAATGTAGATTCAACTTATAGAAACATATCAACAAAAACAACACAGAACATGCCGAAAGCATTGTCCATTCTGGACCAGGCATGGGGTCGGCATACCTCCAGATCCCAAACTCGAAAACCGAAAACACACATGCCTGTTCACCAGGCACCCTCAATTTCAGTCATAGAGATAGATGCGTTTGTTGGGTGTGAAACAGGGAGAAGGCTGAACGTCTCACTGGGGCTGATTTGTTGGCAGCCGTTGTTGTCTTCCAATCTGCGGTCGACATCATGGAGCGTAAAGACGTCAGCAGAAGGTGGGGGGCAGTCTTAACCAGAAATAGGAGTGATCGCTTGCTTGGTTCTTCACATGTTTGTGGGTAGACCCTTTTCATACCGAGTTTGATCATGACTCAGTGAAGGAAAACCACTCTGCCCTCTTAGTTCAAGCTGGAATGCTGCAAGGCCGGCCATGCACACAACTAGATTTAGGCGTGTCTCCGAATTGGGGGGAAGCCCAAAACGGGTGGTTTCCCTCCGCTTGCCTCTTGTCCTTTCATGGCCAAAAAACTCCTCGACTCACCGCAAGGAATGTGGGGATTTCTGCATGATGCAGAAGGACGGCCCGTGGCTGGTTCGAGCGGGGTTAGCCTTGGCGAAGCAAAGGAGAAACCAACTTAGGGACACCTGGAGCGTCACCTTTCTGTGGATTCCTCCGATTCTTCCACTGGGGGGGTGTCTCTTGGGGGCTGTGGCCCTTTTGCTCCCCTACCTTGTGTTTGCAACCATGGAAGTGGGTTTCAGCGGCTTCTCCAAGAGGACTGTCGTCTACCAAAACCTTCCATCAGCTTCCATGGTTGCTGAATTGGTGGTTTCCTGTGTATGTTGACTGGAAGATCGCCAGGAGTCCACTGGCGGTGAGAACAGATTCTCAGAATTCCCACTTGCACTCAGATGAATGGAATGTAGCTACCGTGTTTTGGGCCTGCAACAGACATGGTTATTAGGGCTTGCCTAAGATAGGCCCCCGTGGGACTCTATTCGAGCCCAACGAGGCTTGCCCTCCAATTGCCCCAAGCTGTCAATGGTTTATTTATTCGACCCGCAGTCGGTCCCTCAACCACCTTGCCAGCTGCATTTTTAGCAACTCCAACCCAATTCTCAAGGGCTATCCTGCCGTCCTGCGCGAGTCGACCCTATCTCCGAGACTCGCCACTTCGTCGCGAGTCTCCCTGGGCTCCATCAATCGACAGCTGATGCTGCCGATGAGCAGGGAAAGCTGGGTGCTCAAGGAGGCCGGAGGAGTCAATCGCGGGTCGCGCGTGGCCGGTGGGCTGGCCCGGAGCAAAGCAATTTGGGAAGAGGGGGGGGAGAGGCCAAAAAAGGAGACCAAACTTCTTTTTTTTGGGAGGGGGTTGGGTGTGACTACAGCCCCCATGGAATAGCAGGTTCAGCTTTGGTTCCGTATTTAGCCTGTGCATGAAACATTCTCAATTGGAAACAAGCCAGCCATTGTTTTTCTCCACAAAGAAACTTCGATCAAGTAGCGGTTTCCGTGTTTTCTTATGCGCCTGGTCCTTATCCTAAGATAAATCCACAAAGGCAACAGCTGGGTTTTCACCGGTGCGTTCCGCCCACGAAAGCCGTGGATGAACATTTGGATCTAGTAACAAGATCCAAGCCAATTTGTGTCTGGCAAGCTGTTTGGCGAAGGGGTCCAAGGTTTGACCTTTTTTTTGACATGGCTGTGGGTCCAAATCAATGGTACCATTTTGGGGTAGGTGAATTCACCACCCTTTTTAGGACCTATTTGAGTGGGGATTGGGATGTTCTCTGGGGGGTACGGGATTTTGGGGTTTTGACCCATGGCCATGTGTGAGCTAGCAGAATTCATCAAACATCCTGCTAGTTCCCCCAGAAAGTTTCCAATATTTTTTTGTCAGAGGGCGCTTCTGCAAACAACCAAACGGGGCCGGTGGAACCGTGGACCCTCAGCGAGCGGCCGCCCACCGACGCCTCCAGCGAGCGGCCGCGACCGGCGAGGCCGCGGTGCTGAGCGCCAAGAGCGAGGCCTGGGAGCGGAGCGCCGTGCACCTTGCCTGGGGCCAAGCGTCCGGCAGAAGAGGTTGGCGTGGGGGATTGGGTGGACGCAGAACTAAATAAGCAAATAAATACATAAACATAGATATATATATATATATATATGATTACATATGTATATCATTTTTTTTGTTTCTCTAATGTTTTGGGCTTTTAGGAGGGTAACCTTTTGGAGGGTTTGGCTGAACAGAAGGGCTAGAGGTTTGTTTGTGAAGATCTGGTTCGAGGAAGGCAACCTTGTCCTGGTAGGCCTCTCTTTTGTGTTCTCCCCAGGGTTTGCTTTTCGGATCTCTTTGGTCGAAAATTGAGTTGGACCCATCAAGGGTTTGTCAACTTGCGCCCCCTTGTTTGAAAAAGAGGTTGACTCCCTTTTGTGGCCCAGCCACAAAAGAAGAGAAAGCATTGAGGGGGACAGACCCCAGGCTCGAAATTTCGGCCCTGAGTCAGGGATATTCTTCGAGGCCACCCGCGAGTCTTGCAGCCGGCCGCAGTCGAGGCAGAGTTCCAGGCGGGAGTGGCTTAGCGAGATATCACAGATGGACTCAAGGATTGTGAGGGGATCATCCCCCAAAAGCGATCCGGATCGGTAGAGTTTGAGAGGAAATTGCGCAAGAAGACCTGGGAGGAATCAGTGGAAACGAAGCGAGCCGATGGGCCATGGGCAGTTTGCCGGCCCAACTGGGTCTCTCGATGTGAGCATTTCGAGGGGTTATCGAAATTACTTTGGGGAAGGTTCCCTTTTTAAACCACAGGGTTGAGCCTCGAGTCTTTAGGTTGATCAAACAATCCGGTATTCGACGGTCAATTCGGTTTGGCTTCGAGCCGCAGCTGTAAGCTCTGGTGGCGGAATGGTCCCAGTGTCATTGCACCAAACGGGTATGTGGCAAAATAGGGGGACTGCCAACTCACCGAGTTTCCCACTCCCCTTTCCTTGATGGCCGTTCAAGTAGAATACGAAGGTGACAAACTTGGGAAAAATGGCTTGAACCTCGCTTTATGCCGGGATGGCTTGAAGGAGGCTTCTCGTTGTCCACTGGGCAGCTTGGGATAATTGTTTGTGTCCGCCCCACAACGAAAGGAGGGGTTTCATACACAGATTCTTGGGGCGCCAGCCTGTCCCCCAATCACAATCTCGGGTTGGCCTTTGACCCTGTCAAAAGTCAAACGAAGCCGAAGGTTCCGTGGCCCCGTGGATTCGTCGCTCAGACCCTTCCGACGTAGGCCAAGGACCGCCGCGAGTCGGCCGAGCTCGGTGGGCTGCCGAAAGCCAAAGCGTGCCGTCGCCAGCCTGTCAGCCGGGACCTCGGAATCGGAGCCGATCCGAGTCGATCCGAGCGCCTTTGTTGGATCTTTACAGGGGTTTCCGATGCCTGGCGTTTTTGGTGCTTTCAAGGCACCGAGAAGGGAACCGCATCCAAAAAAGGGACCACCCATATGAGCAGCTAAGAAGATTGATTCTTTGTGGCCTACTGTTGGTTTGGGAAGGACATGGAGCCGCCCTGCTTAGGAAACCTTCGCCATTTTGTCCGCTTCCTTTGCTGATGCCTCTTCTAGGTTGGGAAAAGGCAATCGGCTAAGAGTTTGACCCTGTAGTCACTTTACTATCCCTACAATCATTTTGGACTTTATATAAGCTGCCTTAAAGGTCCTCCTTTTTTTGTTTAAAAAAAACAAAAAAATCACGCGAACCCGCATCCGCCCGTCCATGAGGAGCTCAAGGAGTCGAACCGCACGGCGACGTGGCTCCAGAACTTCGCCGCCTACGAGCAGAGCGCGCAAGCGCTCCAGGCCCTTGGACCAGTGGGGGCCGGTGACGACAGGTCTCAGAGGCGAAGCCCTCGGGGTTCTGAGACGCTTTCTGAGCTGGGCGTGGACCATTACCAGAGGAAAAGTTGAACTTTTGTTGGCCCATGTTAAAACAACATTGCGTCCAAGTTGAGAGAATTCTATCCTCTTGAAAGGGGGCCAGGGTCTGGGGTTGTTCAAATGTTGGGGTCCCAACCCGTGAGGGAGGATTTTTTGGTTCGGCTTCTTGAGTTCTTTGACATGTCTTGTGGGAGTTTTGCAGAGTTTAACGTGGTTTGGTAGTTGTGGAAGAGTGGTTTCGTTGGTGGGTTCTGGCAGACCGGAAAGGTGGGACGGAATGGATCGCGGGCGGTCAGAGGAGGTGATGCCCTTTTCATGGTGACTTTGAGGATCAGCTTGCAACAAATTGGTGTTTATCAGAATTGACAAAGGAATCAATTCCTGGGGAGGGGGGTGGGCGGGGAGGCAGGAGGGTGGGTAGTTGAGAGATGAGAGCCCCAGAGTTTTTAGGTTTAGGGTTCCCTACGGTTCCTTCTAGTTCCTTCGAGTTTCTTAAAAAGCCTTAGAAAGCTGTCTGCATCCCGGCTATGCTTGGCTTCCTTTGGCTGCCTTTATGCGTCCCCCTTAAGTGCGGGTTCACAGTTGTTGGAACACCCAAATTCCAAGACTTTTTGCACACCCTCAGGTGTTGCCCCTCTCAAACAATCCTGTCCCAGGCATTTGCATGTCTAAGGCATGGTGTCCAGAAACAAGCGCATGACATGTCGCAAAGCACTTGCTTTTGGATATCCAAGCCGAGCTGTTGAATCAGCCCTTACGAAAGTATATACCCTCAAAAGAAGTAGAGACACATGGCGGCATCCAGATTGTTTGAACGGGGGCTGTGAGGGTTACCTCAATCAAGACCTGTGGGGTGCACGGCGAAAGGCGACGGCTACCCCGTGACTTAGTATGCATCTCGTGCAAAGAGACTCGCGAAGGCATGCGGAGCCGCAAGCACACCCTTCCCAACCCCCTCACGGTTCCTCTTATGTCGCATGTTTTGGGTATCATATCTTGGTTGCCAATTTGAATTGAGCTGCTCTTTGGCAAGATGACACGTGTCTAGAGTGAGCTTTACATGAATTCAGGGGCTCCTCAATTTCCAACTTCGCAGGTGTGAACCCAAGCGCATACTCCCCTGCAGATTAACGCGGAACTCAAAAGTCCACCAGATTCTAGAGGACGGGGTGCTTAGGGATCCCACGTTTTGCTTCGCAAGGCGCTGGGAGACATCCGCCGGAGTTCGC
The DNA here is from genome assembly GCA_963377175.1 of Effrenium voratum. Lineage (NCBI taxonomy): Eukaryota > Dinophyceae > Suessiales > Symbiodiniaceae > Effrenium > Effrenium voratum. The sequence continues at coordinate 94,868 of CAUJNA010003352.1, forward strand.
TTCAGAGGACGGGGGGACGCTAGGGCTACTTTCTGTGCCGAGAGAATCTCTTTTGGATTAAACAATAGTAAGTTTGCTTGAACATTCAGTGAAGTACAGTCATGAATCGTGGGTATTGCCCCAGAAAACGCTATTTTCCATAGCTACGCAATGAACTGGGTGAGAAAACGGCGGGGTAGAGGGGCGACCCTGGGGGTGAAAGGGCTTGTCAAACTCGAATGAAGAAGGACCAGACTTCAGAGGTGGTTTATCTCTTGAGGGGGGGATTCCAACGGCTGAATGTTGAGAACGTCTTTGATACCACCAAATGAGTCTCTATGCATTGTCAGCTGAGACTCGACTGCGGTTTGGTTGGCCCTTTACGTCTTTTTTGGGCAACATATCAACATGCTTCCGCCGACCAGCAAACAGCTATGCATGGTTTCAGTCAAATTCCGGTTTCGCGCGATCCGGGGCTACTTTTCCCACACAACACAATTTGGGGCGTTTCAATCCTCAAGCCAGCGGGATCCGACCCTCCCATGGGTCCGAGACCTGCAGGCGCGTGGCGCCGCGCGTGCCCGCCGATCGCGGCGCGCAGGATGTCCAGCGCCCCGGAGGTGAGACCCTCCTCCGCCACGAATCGGAGCCGCCGGGCGCAGGGAGGAGGTGGGGTAGGGGGGGGGGGCGGGGTTGGGGGGGGTGCTTCGGTTTGGTGCTCTTTGGCAGGGTCGGGCAACATGGGTTGAAACAGCTGCCTCTTTAAAGGGAAGCCAAAGGGAGGTTGTTTCAAAAATGGGTGTTTGAAGTTGTTTAAGCAAGGGTTTGCCCAACTGCTGTCTTGGAATTCGGGGTATACCAATTTGCTGTTTGGAGAGGGAGCCAATCTAGAAGGAGACCTAGAGTCAAGGGCACTGCTTTTGGTCCAAGAGCGGCACCTTTTCTTCTTAAGCCTTCATGCCTTTTTGGGCCTGTCTTTTGGGGGCAAAGACGTTTTGGTTAGAATTGTCAGTTTTGTGTTTTCCTACTTTGAAGCGCTCACTGGGACCGTTCGTTTTGAATAGCCTCTGTTTTGAGCCTTGATTTACTTGGGCTTTCACATTTCGAGGCTTCCCCCTTTTTTTTAAAAAAAACAATATATTTTTTTCTTTCGGGGTTTTCCCATTTTGACCTTCGGGTTTGTAAAATTCGCGGAATCATATCGGGGGGCCGCTTGCTTTGACTCTCCTGGCTTTCGGGTCCAAGCAGGTTGGGGAAAACGGGCGATTTTCGCCAGGCGCGACGCCGGAACGGCAGCGTACACCGAACGGCCGCCGTTTGAGGAGACAGTGCTCAGGCGCCCGTGCGATCGACAGGGGGGGGGCTTCCAGGATCATAGGTCAGGGTTGCTTGGTGGATGCATTTTTGGCCATACTGAGAATCATAGTTTTGCAAGGTGATTTGGAGGATCCTCTTGTCAATCAGCTGATTTCTTTTGATGTATCCGTATTTTTTTCCAAACGGGAGGCTTCCAGAATTCCTTACTTCGGACGCCCTTTCGAAGACGGTTCTACGAAGGGCGTTGGTTTCCCTCCCTCCCTCCCTCCCTCCCTCCCTCCCTCCCTCCCTCCCTCCCTCCCTCCCTCCCTCCCTGGTGCTAGACAACGTGACCAATGTTTGAACTTCCGGCAACCGCGAGAGGATAACCATTTTTTTGTTTTCCACTAAACCCGAATTTTCACCCATCTAAAGCACAAAACCTTTATTGTCCATTTCCAGCGCGGGCAACCTTGCCCACGACTATGGCCATGTCAGGTACCCATCTCGAGAGGAAACCGCCGTGAAACATTCAAATTTCAATCACGTTTTGATGCGCGAATGATATGGATGCGTTTTTTTGGGAGGATAACCCTAGAGTGGTTTAGGGAAACGACAACAAAGCCGTTGCCTTGTTTCTTGGGCCCCTTGATGAACCCCCCTTATGTGCCATGGTCAAAAGACCTTCCTTGGGGCTTTCGGGCGGGTTCCTTTCTCGGGATGCCGAACAGTGGAACGGGTTCTGTATCATCCGGTCTGGGCTTCGCCAAAAAGGGTATGCCTTTCTTGACCTCATGAAGGGAAAGTCAAGGGTATGAGAGTCTAACATTGGGACTGGCTTACTGGCTTGTGAACAACCCTCATGTAGGGAATCTTGGCTTCCTATTTCAGACATCCACATGGTATATTGATACCCGCCCCTCCTTTCAACCAAATATATTCCATGGTGATTTCAATACCTGATAGAAGCCATGAACCCGAATGCAGATTAATTGCCCAAAGCCACCGTTGTGTGTGTGTGTGTGTCCCAGCCTATCCATTATTTGCCTGCCTGTTGACATTGAATTTTCTATCTATCCATGCATCTCTTATGTGAATCAAATCAATAATACAATGTACCCATATATCTATCTACCTATCTATGTACCCGTCTGTCCATTTGTACATCTATGCACCTCTCTGTCTCTTTATCTACCTACCTGCCTACCTATCTAGCTATCTATCTATTTAATCTACCCTAATCTAATCTATTCTATTCCAATCCAATCTAGTTCATCTATCTGACTACCAGCCTATATCTATCTACCTACCTAATCTATCTATCTATCTATCCATCCATCCATCCATCCATCCATCCATCCATCCATCCATCCATCCATCCATCCATCTATCTCTGTATCTCTCTAACTCTCTAACTCTCTGTCTCTCCTATCAATCAATCTAATTTTATCTATTTGTTTTGCACTTCCAATCCAATCTAATCTTATCTAGTCTGGTGTAGTCTAATCGTGGCTATCGTTCTATCTGTCTACCCATCTGTCCATCAATTTATTTGTCCGACTATCGTTCTATCGTTCTATCAGTTTCTCTGTCTCTGCACCTCTCTACCCTATATATCTGTCTATCTGTCTATCTTATCTTATCTTATCTTATCTTATCATTTCTACCTATCTATCTATCCATCTATCTATGTATGTATCTATCTGCCTATCTATTTGTCAATCTATCTATAACTATATCTATATCTAACATCTATCTCTATCTCTATCTCTATCTCTATTGATCTAATCTATCTATCTATCTATCTATCTATCTAATCTAATCTAGTCTAGTCTAATCTATTCTAATCTAATCTAATCTAGTCTAATCTAATTTATCTATCTATCTATCTATTCAACTAACTAATCTATATGTATATTCATGTATCCATGTATATATCTATTGATCTTCCTTGCTTTCATCAATCTAGCCATTGTTCTCTCTATCTCTCCCAACCTCATCTATCTATCCATTTGTCTAGCTATCTATCTAGCCGCCTATCTCTCCCATCTGTCTGTCTGCCTGTCTGTCTGTCTGTCTATCTATCAACGCTCTCCTGCGAGTCATGCTTCAAAGTGCTGCGCCTGCCGCGCAATCAGCACTGTGTGCTCCATAGTGCTGCGGCTGCCATGAAATCTGCACGCGCCCCTCCAAAATTTGGTGTATGCCCCGCAAATCAGCGCCTGCCACGGAATTAGAGAGAGAGAGAGAGAAAGAAAGAAAGAAAGAAAGAAAGAAGGAAGGAAGGAAGGAAGGAAGGAAGGAAGGAAGGAAGGAAGGAAGGAAGGAAAGAAAGAAAGAAAGAAAGATAGGAAGGAAGGAAGGAAGGAAGGAAGGAAGGAAAGAAAGATAGGAAGGAAGGAAGGAAGGAAGGAAGGAAGAAAGGAAGGAAGGAAGGAAGGAAGGAAGGAAGGAAGACAGAAAGGAAGGAAGGAAGGCAGGAAGGAAGGGAAAAAGACAGAAAGAAAGGAAGGAAGGAAGGGAAAAAGAAAGGAAGGAAGGAAGGAAGATTCCGAAGGAAGGAAGGAAGGAAGGAAGAAAGAAAGAAATAACGAAATAAATAAAACAACTAAAGAAAGAAATAATGACAAATAAAGAAAGACAAATAACGAAATACATAAAGAAAGAACAACATAACGAAAGAAGTAAAGGAAGGCAGAAAGGAATGATAAAGACAGAAAGACAGAAATACAGAAATACATAAAGACATAAATACAGAAATAGAGAAATAAACAAAGAAAGGAACACCAAGCAAAGCATAAAGAAAGAAAGAAAAGACAAGACAAACATAAGCTCAAAAAGTAAATGAATACATGCAGAAAGAACACAATAGCGAAAATAAGGCAGGAAAGGAAAGGAAAGGAAAGGAAAGGAAAGGAAGGAAAGGAAGGAAAGGAAGGGAAGGGAAGGAAAGGACAGGAAAGGAAAGAAAGGAAGGAAAGAAAGATGATTAAAAAGGAAAGGAACGGAAAGGAACGGAAAGGAAAGGAAAGGAACGGAAAGGAAAGGAAAGGAAAGGATAAGAACAGGAAGGAAGGAAGGAAAGGAAAGGAAAGGAAAGGAAAGGAAAGGAAAGGAAAGGAAAGGAAAGGAAAGGAAAGGAAAGGAAAGGAAGGAAAGGAAGGAAAGGAAAGGAAAGGAAGGGAAGGAAAGGACAGGAAAGGAAACAATGGAAGGAAAGAAAGATGATTAAGAAGGAAAGGAACGGAAAGGAACGGAAAGGAAAGGAAAGGAAAGGAAAGGATAAGAACAGGAAGGAAGGAAGGAAGGAAAGGAAAGGAAAGGAAAGGAAAGGAAAGGAAAAGGAAGGACGGAAGGAAGGAAGGAAAGAAGGATAGATAGAGGGAGAGGGTGATGGCTTATTGGAGCCAAGCGCCAGGCTTGCGCGCGGCTGAGGAACGCGCGTCACGCAGAGAGGCGGGGAGGGGTGGCTGGCCAAGTTCCAAACGTCACGTGGTAGGCCTAAAGAAATGAAACTATGATGGACATGTCAAGGGTGCCCCCCTTCCAATGCCGTCAACAATCAGGTTGCAAAATAGACACTTAGAGTGTCAAGCATTCGGCACGCGCCCCTCCCCTTAGATCCCAGCTGCTTTCCTCAAAGGAGGGGGTCGTTTGGGCGGTTTCGCACCTTCCAGATATGGGTTCCCCTTAATAGGCCAACCATGGGTTCCCTAATTGTCCTTGCCGACCAGTTCCCCATGAGAACTCGGAGAACCAACAAGCCTCCGCAGCTTTTGCTGTACCAAGAGTTTGAGGACTCCAAGGAAGCCGCGCCGAGGATCTTTCAGTCAGATGCCCAGCCACTAGTGATCGCCACCCCTCCCAAAACAAAAAATCGGGGGCTCAAAACGGGATCATGCCACACAAACGACGCCCCAAGATTCGTCGACTCGTCGCCCCCGAAAAACACGCAGCGCGGGTTCTTAGACCGGGGAGACCCTCCGAGCTGTGGATGGAAGGAGCTCTCCGGGTGGCCGTCGCCCTGGGCGGATTCGGAACCTGTGGTGCCCAGGTGGGGAGGGGCGGGTTGGAAGGAGAGGGCGCGGGTCTGGGTTGGATGCGCCAGGAGCCACATGTGAGCAATCAAAACCCGGGGAAATGAAGGTTGGTAAGGGATGATCCCAGCCAGAAATGGCTGCAGCCGCCTTTGTAATTCTTTACATGGTTCTGGGCAGACCATTTTAATAGCAGGTTTTGATTGTGTCTCATGTGGCATGTACTTTTGTCGATGTTTGGACCAAGCAATTTTAACACGCTCACCGACGTGGGGCGGGGAGCGATCTCACCCATGACGAAGGCCAGTTCTTTTGAGATTCCCATGTCCAGTGTGCAAATGATGCTACATTGCCTGACAGATGCATAGGTCCCAACGTCTTTTCCCGCCGTTTCCTGTGATCTTGGACCCCAAAAGCCCAGACTGTCGGTGGGATGCTTGGATCACAGACAAATGGTTTCTCAGGCATGCTCCTACTTTTAGCTTCCCTCTGATTGGTTTGGATTGTTTTTTTTTCTTTTTGAGACTGGGGTCTCCCATTTGCTCTCTACAAGAATCAGGGGTTCAAATCTCCAAACCACCAATCCAAACTCCCAAGGGTTGATTTCCGCGGTCACCAAGGCACTGAGGCGGTCCTAAGCTATGCTTAGCAATCCTGAAATTTAAGGCGGGCTAAGATTTACGTGCTCATTTCCGCATCACCATGCCAATACAGGATCTTGGAACCTCAGCTGGCCTGTGTAAAACAGTTTGGT
>CAUJNA010003352.1:101033-193533 GCA_963377175.1 Effrenium voratum
CACATTTTCCAGAACGTCCGCACCCGCAAGCCAGAACAAACAAACATAAAGAAAGGCCAAGAGTGAAGTGGAAGACGCCTGGAAATCTATTCAAACTTGGACCGTGGTCCAGAGTCCAAATCGACTTTTGGCAATTTGGAGGGTTGAGTTTGTTCCTACTTCGCTTTCAGCATTTAGCTCTGGCAACAGTGGGCTTCAGCCGTCTGCAAAGGCAACTCCCTTTTGGATTGCGCTTTCGTTTTTTGAAGCCTAGGCTGACTCTACTCCGCCCTGCCGCAATCGAATCCTGCAATCTCTTTCACTTTACCCAGCGCGTGCTGCGACGTTTCGTTTTGTTCTTTACTTCTCGCGAGTGGCGCTTTGAGTCAAAGCTTCCGTTAGTTTGATTGAAAGCAAGCAGTCAAGCAGCAAGCAAGGCTTGTCCGCCAGCCTAGCCATTCCTGGTCTCACCGGTGCCAGGCCTGTAGGCCCGTGGGCCCGTGTTCCCGTATGGCCGCCTGTGGGCCCACGCACCCGTGCCCAGCCCGTGGCCACAAAACGGACCACTCTTGACACACAGACGGGCAGGCAGGCAGGCAGGCAGGCAGGCAGGCAGGCACACACAGACAGACAGACAGACAGACAGACAGACAGACAGACAGACAGACAGACAGACAGACAGACAGACAGACAGACAGACAGACAGACAGACAGACAGACAGACAGACAGACAGACAGACAGACAGACAGACAGACAGACACAGATGGCCTTGCACATATAGCATACACAGGCCTACCTACCTATCTACCTACCTACCTACCTGCCTGCCAACCTACCTACCTAACTGCATAATTACCAACGTACCTACTTACATACCTAATACTGACATACCTATATACCGTACTTGCTGCCCAGAAAGGTTCGATCTGAATCCTTCAGTAGACTTCCTTCAGAACCATTCCTGGACTTGTCCTTGGCTCCCACCTCGGTGCTAGTTTGTGTTTACTGGGATGCCAGGACGGTCATCGCCGGCTCCACGCTGGTCTTCGCCCGCACTTTGTACAAGACGGCCAAGCAGTACGCGGACAACAAGAAGCCCCGGCCTCAGGATTAGCGGGACCGAAGTTGGACCCAAGCGGAAGGGGTTTGGCGCGGCTCCTTTTTGGTTTTCCCTTGGGACACAACAGGGACCGTCCTATCGCGAACGCTACACTTCTTGGGGTTTCGTTTGTTTTCAATTAACACACTGGAAAACATGAACAATGGGGACGGAGGTTGACTTTTCATACATTGAAAAGAGGAATCACATAAGTTGAGCGCAAGTGCAGAAGTCACCTTGATGAAAACAGCAACACAGTGCTCTCTCACACGCACACACACACACACACATTTACCTTGATGCACACACATGTACTTTGATGCAAGTCGCGTGAAGGATGTTCCAAGAATTGGTTTGTCAAACCGTCGAACTGGTTAAGAATTTTGCCAGGGGTCCTGGGTTGGCTGCGCTGACTCATTGCGTTCGGCTTGCACTGCACACAACCTGGCAAAAACGCCGGCGAGCTCTGCGAAGTGCCTGGGACAGCACAGTTTTGCTGTCTCTTCTGACTGCTCCCAAGGTTTTTGACCCGTGTTTGTTTGATTGTGTGTCACGAGTAAGGACGCAAAGAAGTGTGGTTTCGCGTTCCGATTCCAAATAAGGTTTCGCGCAGGTCCACCCATCCGATTCCAGTTTGGACGCTTCGAGTGCCGCTTTTTGGATTGCGTCGGCAGGGAACCCAACCAGAATCCCTCAGAGAGAAATGGCATAGGTCAAGGGGGCGAGACTCAAGAGGGCCGACTGGTCCTCGTCTTTTTCTTTTTTTCGGTTTGCCAAAACCGGGGATCGGTCTGGGACGAATTTCCAGGTGCTGGTCGCCGCAGGGGGGCATGGCTTTGAGCTCCGTGCCCCAGCTGGCGCACCTCTACGCGGAGACGGACAAGGAGCGCGCGGAGTGGCGCGGTGGCGCGGTTGGCCGGGGTGGCCGGGGTGGGGTGCAAAACGGCCTGTGACCCTTGTGGTTTTTGCAAAATCGAGCTCGTTTTTGTTTGTTTGTTTGAAGACAGGTCACATGCATATGTCCAATATCTGAATCAAGGTCGGTTTGCAAACTGAATTAGACAATGGGCACACTTGGTATGGACATTTGTCCCTGAGGGATTTGTCCCTGAGGGACTTGTCCCTGAGGGACACCGAAAGGCTCTGTTACCTATGCTATTGAGTCACTGGTGCCGCTTGTGGCTTGCACCAAGCTGCGGAAGGGTGTGTCTTTGTGCGGTTGATTCCCCAATTTTCTATTGCAAGTGAATTCAGCAAGCACCAGAGTTCGTTTTTGTGAGGCACACCCGTGTCAATCTGTCGGGACGTTTCTTGGGGCCAGAATGCTCTGGCATCAAGCCTGCTAGCATTCTTTTGTGTTCTCGCTAGCAAGCAGAGCTCCCTATTTTTCCCCCTTCGGTGTTTTGCTAACCTCAGGCCAATTTTGAGAGTTTCCCGCCGGGGTGCTTTTAGGTGGGTACCCAGGGGCACGTGCCACAAATGTTCTAGTCCCTTTGTGGCCCTATACCAATAAGATTCTAATAAGATATGGGTCGATACTAAAATTACCCAGAGGTGTGTTGATATGGGGGCAACATTTTTGGGTGGGAAGAAGCCTTCACTCCTTGCAGGAGCTGAGCAGAGTCGAGGTCCCTCCCTCCCTCCGCCCTGCTCGCGCGACGGTCGATGGCAAATGACATGCTGACTCCTGAATTGATTTGCGACCCTTTGCAGGTTCCATGATAGCGGAAGGAAGGAAATCGGAGCCTAGCCTCCAGAAAGGTTGGACCCATCAGAGCCCCTTCACACCCTCAGGTTCCGTCCGAACCTTGGGCTTCATCCCTTGGGTTTTGTCCGTTCAGAATCGAGGCGTCGGGAAGCCGAAGGACCCGTAGGCCACGTGAAGGACGTGTTTGATGTGTATTTCTTCCAGCCCTCGAAGGCCATTTGTCTTGAATGGAGGCCCGGTCAGTCAACTTCCGAAAGGGGTTGAAGTGGTTTGATGTTCTCTGAAAGGATGTTTCAACAGTGTGCAGGTTCAGAGGGTACATGTAGGGAACTCAGAAGGCACCCTATTCAGGTAACATACAGGCCATGTTAGGCAAAATAGCAAGCCCTGCTGGTGCGGGTCTGTGGAAATACCGATCTCGGTTGTGGCAGCCATTTGGCCCAATCAGGCAGCTGCCAAGCCAGGGACTTGACATAAGCCAGCCAGCTAGCCAGCCAACCAGCCAACCAGCCACCCAACCAACCAACCAGTCAACTAGTCAAACAGCCAGTCCCCAGGTCACTAGTCAGGCATCCATGGTGTTAGGACCATGGTGACGTGGCACAAGATCCCCCCACCGCCCACCGCGCGTTCTATTCTTGTTTATGGACCCTCCGGAATCCAGCCAACTAGCCAGCAATTTGATCACCTTCTCACCTGAGATCCATGGCTACATGAAGGTTTGCCCGTTTTGGTCACAAAGGGAGATGGAATACACAAAATTGATGTTTTTTTTGTTGGAGGTGTCGGAGGGTTGACGTGTTCACTATTCTGTAGGAGTTCAAAGCAAAATGGAAACCACCCCGTTTTGGGGTTAGGAACCCCGCAGATAGACACGCGCTCATCTGAATGCCGACGCCCTGCGTGTCTCTGCAGCTTGGCACGCGCGGGCCCCAGGGCCCAGGGCCCCAGAGCTGGCCGCGTTCGGCATGACGATTTTGTTTCGTGTTCGGAGGGCGGGACGTCAAGTTCGGGTTTTTCTCACCTTAAAGGCGGGGGGATAGAAGCCCTAGCTGTTTTTTCATGACAAAATAGGAAACCACCTCAATCCCCAGATGATGTGCACCAGAGGGTTCTCTAGAAAGAATTCACACTCGACTAATCACAGGGCAGCCTCCTAGTCCCAACCTGGTTAATGGCCCACAAACCATCATGTTTAGAGAAGCTCCTTTTTGGGGGCCGACCCCTTTTGAGGTTCCATATTGTTTTGCAGGTGACCCTACGGCGGATTTGTTGAATCCGGCATGGATATCTTAAGACTCCTTTCAAATTGAAGGGTGCTCCTCAAAATTGCGGACCGGTTTCCTTTTTGTTTCCTTCGGCGCCATCTAAAAGGGTGATTTGTTGCAGGACTCCGCGCTTGTGAGGCGTTGCGCAACATTCTTTGATAGGAGCCCCTATTCATACAACCCAAAGTGCATGGTCGCAAGCCCTGTTTTCAGTGTTTCTTGCAGAATGTAGGGATCTATATAATGGAGCAAACCTTCCCAAGCTCAACGATTCGGGGGTAAGACAAGCAAAACAGCTGAAGGACCTTCTCTCGAGAATTCATTGTTCCCAATTTATGACTGATAATTTGTCCAGATGGCTGTGTGGGTCAAAACGATGTACCAACATGGCACCCTGGTAAATGGAACCAAAGACTAAAACCTGCGTAACCCTACCTCTTTAATTTTGAGCCACACCCAGATGAATGTCCTATTTGCAGAGACGCAAGTCGGCTCGCGGCTGAGGTACAGCTGTGTTTGCGTCGTGGACCCCCAGGACTTGGCGGGGTTGTCTAATAGACCCCCAAAATGGTTGGTCTCCTTTTGGCGTCCCTTTGAAGCCAAGCAAAAGGGGTGCTCCCAAAAAACGACAGACCCAAGTCATTGGTTCGGTCGGGTCCTTTCGTCAGCGGCTGACACTCGAGGTCTATAGCTTAAGGACTGGACCTGGGTGCCCAGCCCATTTCCTGCACACCCAAATTTTCTCAGGTCCTCTTATGTTGGTCCCATGCTGACCGTGGCTCTCGTGCCATGGAGAGTCAAAAATCGCCCGAAATGGTCGCTAAAAATATCCCAGCCCCCGAATTTGTCAGCAAAGGAGTCCTTCCTGGCCGAAGAGGCCGCTCAGAAATCTAAGGCCCACCCCATACCAAGGTGAGCTGTTGTAGCGGTACCACACCTGCACCGCAAACCAGAAAACATTGGCTCAATTCTTCCTCGCAAAAGCTACAAGTTGGCTAAGAAATAGGACGAACAAATCCAGGGAGGCTCAATTTCTTAGCAGCACATGCAGTTGCAACATGCTTGATTTGGGACCCCGCCCACCCCCACCCCACCCCACCCCACCCACCACCCCACCCCACCCCGCCCACCACCCCACCCCACCCCACCCCACCCCACCCCACCCCACCCCACCCCACCCCACCCCACCCCACCCCACCCCACCCCACCCCACCCCACCCCACCACCACCCCACCCCACCCCACCCACCCCCCCCACCCCACCCCACCCCCACCCCACCCCACCCCACCCCACCCCACCCCCTACCCCCACCCCACCCCCACCCCACCCCACCCCACCCCACACCCGCCCCGCCCCCCCCCACCCCACCCCACCCCACCCCACCCCACCCCACCCCACCCCACCACCCACCCCACCCCACCACCCACCCACACACCCACACACCCACACACCCACACACCCACACACCCACACCCCACACCCCACCACCCACACCCCACCACCCACACCCACCACCCACCCACCCCACCCCACCCCACCACCCCACCCCACCCCACCCCGCCCCGCCCCGGCCCACCCCACCCCACCCCACCGACCACCCTTTCCCCCCCGCCCCCAACCCCCACCCCCCAACCCCCACCCAGCCCCTCCCCAGCCCCACCTCACGGATCTTGTCGCCGGCTGCAAGAGCGTCGCCCTTGCTCATCTGCGCCGCAGTGAAGGGCTGCTTGGCGACCTTGAAGCGGAAGTGGCGCGCAAACTCGAAGGCGCAGAGCTTTTTTCGGTTTTACTTTGCCCTTGTCGAGTGCAGGACGGGTCGCCGGCCGCTCGTTCCGCCGCGCGTTCGGTCGATCGGCCTTAACTTCGAGGCCATGAGCCCGGCCAAAAGCAAACTCGCCACGCCTGCCAAGATGCCCGAGACGGCAGAGGCCACCTCGCAAAGCGCGCGCCAAGCATCGGATCCGATTTTGATGCATCACGGCCGTGAACGCCTTGACGGGCCAGCAGCCGGTTCAGGCGGCAGGGAGGGCAGGGCTGCAAGAGCTTGAACTGGACCGGCTGTCTGAGTGCCTCCAAAGCAGGTGTCGGGTTGTGTTCGTGGCCGGGAGCGTCGCGTTGCTGAGTGAGGAGCATTGGGCGGCTCCCGGCCGGCCGCTAGACCTCACGAGGAGAACAAGAGGACTCTCTTCGGCCACAAGCATGAGGTGTGGTCTGAGATGACGTGGGGGAAAGGGCTCTCAGAGTCGCTTGACGCTGCCGAGCGAGCCATGATCAAGCTTGCCGAAAGGCCTGAGCCCAGACCATATGTCATTGTCATTTCGTGGTCCGGGAACGACGTTGTCGGTCGCAATGGCTACATCGACAACCCCGCTGCCCTAGCGGCCACATCGCCTACAGAGATGATGTCGTCCAGATCGTCCTCATTGTGCCGAGAGACTACGAGACCTACGGGCTGAGCGAGTCATACAAAGTCCAGATGGACGGGCACGCTCGATTGCTGCATGGATCCGCAGGCATCACCGTGCTAGACCCTCAGACCCTTTTTTTTTGAACACGTCTCAAGCTGACCGCATTCACACGGATGACAATGAGCGGAACAGGAAGCACTACATTAGTTATTTTGTAGCTGCTGCCAAGCTCGGTTACTCCATCGGTCAGATCAATCGGTTTGAGAGTGCCATGAACTGGTATCGCCTTGAGAGGGAGTATCTGGACATCGATACGTCCATCCCGATCGTACGTGGTGGCGTCGGCGCCGTGAGCGTAATCAACACCGAATCTTAGGACATCCCCATGTTAAACGGGTGGCAAGGGCCCAAGCCATTGTGCCAAAAATTTGCTCAGCCACAACTGGCACTTGTTTGCCACCCAGTTCAGCCATGCCTCCTTTGCCAGAAGGACCCGCGGCAATGAAGGGCTGCTTGGCGACCTTGAAGCGGAAGTGGCGCGCAAACTCGAAGGCGCAGAGCTTTTTTCGGTCTTACCTTGCCCTTGTCGAGCGCAGGACGGGTCGCCGGCCGCTCGCCCCGCCGCGCGTTCGGTCGATCAGCCTTGACTTCGCAGGGCTCATGGCCTCGAAGTTCATCATGGCCGTGAACGCCTTGACGGGCGAGCAGCCGGTTCAGGCTGCAAGAGCTTGCAAGCCGCTGGCTAGGCCCGCCCGCTCCTGAACTGGACCGGCTGTCTGAGTGGCAAGGTGCGGCGAAAACTTGACCTCCAAAGCAAGTGTTGGGTTGTTTTCGTGGCCGGCGGGAGCGTCGCGTTGCTGAGTGAGGAGCATTGGGCGGCTCCCGGCCAGCCGCTAGCTCACGTACGTGGTGGCGTCGGCGCCGTGAGCCATTGTGCCAAAAAATGCTCAGCCACAACTGGTGCTTGTTTGCCACCCAGTTCAGCCATGCCTCCTTTGCCGGAAGGACCCGCGGCGAAGAGAGTTTGTGGCTGGTGGGGATTCTCACTTGCGCAAAGCCAACGCTCTCACAAACTAACATGGAAAGTGGCAGGAAGCTTCTGGAAAAGGAGTTTCCTTTACAAAAGGTTCATTTTCAGTTTCAGACCGCAGGCCCCCGCGGTATGACAACGGTGTGGCCCTGGGTCTATTTCAGGCGAATGTATGCGCGCCGAATGGATGTGTTGACTAACTCCGCAGTGTATCCTTGTAGAGCGCAAGCGTGGGAGATGTTTGAGAAGTTGGATGGAAAGCAGGCGGTTGAGATGCTGGTTGGGATACCCCCACACCCCACACCCCACACCCCACACCCCACACCCCACACCCCACACCCCGCACCCCACACCCCACACCCCACACCCCACACCCCACACCCCACCCCACCCCACCCCACCCCACCCCAAGAACAAACGCAACCACAATCAAAGAACCAGCATCAGCACCCGCTACCAGAGTTGGGCAACCTCTCATGAGCAGCACAGACGCAACCAAAACACGCGCGCACCAAGCAGACCGCCGGCCGCGCTTCCACAGGACCGGTGCCGCGCTCCGGAGACTATGCCGGACGCCCGGGGCGACGTCGCGGCCAGGGCCTCAAATCCGATCCCGGCCGAAACCCGGGTCAGGTGGACGCCAACTGGCGAGTTTTTTTCAACAAGGACACCCACCATTTTTGGCAGTTGAATATTGCAAGTAAACCACTACAAAACCTTAAAAAACGTGATGTTCTATATACCCCAAATCTGGGCTGAGGTGTCATTGCGGTTCTTTGGATTGGTCCAGATCCGTTTGAAACTTGTAAGCCACCCGTCCCTCAGCGCAACAACCTGGGCTGGCGAGTTTCGGCTCCGCCGGGATACGACCGCGCGGGGGTTTGATTGTTTGTCCGCGACGGAAAGGAGTGTCTCATGCACCCTGGTCTGACCACCGCCAGACTTCGCATGGCGGGATCTTAAAATGCAAGGGACGTGTGGGATTTTTTCCTTTTGGGGAAGCTTCCGGTGAACTTCCATGGTTGAAAGGTAGCCACCTGATTGGAACCCTGGGGGAGTGAATGCCCGAACTTTGAGGAATGAACGCCCGATAGACTCCTAATTTGCGTGTTTCTCTGCAACTCAGTATTCCAGTAACAACTGGTATGGCCTCAAAAGTGTTTCCGTTTAATCTGCCAAACCGGTCCGGAAGGGGGCCAAAGCGAGATTTCATCACCCACATGCCAGCTGATTTGCAGGATCCAAACCCTTGTGCAGCAGATTGGTTTTGGACGGTATTCCTAAAAAATACACCAGCATAGACCCCAGATAGCACACCACGGCTACGAGCCATGACGCAGCATTATCACGATGATGTAGACAGCACCATGATGATACCACAGCCACTGAGCATGGTGCGCTAAACAGACGCGCATACAACGTCCTAATGAGCTCAGCAGCATAATGATGATGTTGAAGGCATCATGCTGATACACCAGCCACGAACAAGTCCGCGCTACATATCTTGCAGGAAAAGGCAAAGACGACGTCCTGATGAGTTCGACAGCATCATGATGATGCGGACAGCATCATGATGATGCGCGCAGCATCATGGTGATGCGAACAGCATCATGCTGATGGTAAAGGCAGCATCAGGATGATACCACAGCCACGAACCATCTTGCAACAGCGTAATGAAATTCAGCATCATCCTGATGTTGACAGCATCACGGCGCCACTACACCCACAAACCAAAACACAAGCTGATGAATGACGTGGTTGGGAACATCATGACGATACACCAGCCACGAACCGTTACGCCCGAACAGCATCCACCAGCACCCCAAACTGCATGCTCCACCACCACCCCAAACTGCATGCCCCCTAGCACCCGGCCGTCAAGCTCGCAAAACAGCATCCACCAGCACCCCAAAACGCATGCCCCCTAGAACCACCAGCACCCCAAACTGCGTGCCCCCAGCACCCGGCCATCAAGCTCGCAAAACAGCATCCACCAGCACCCCAAACCGCATGCCCCCTAGGACCGGCCGTCAAGCTCGCAAAGCAGCATCCATGAGCACCCCAAACTGCATGCCCCTAGCACCCGGCCAGCTCGCAAAACAGCATCCACCAGCACCCCAAACTGCATGCCCCGTAGCACCCGGCTGTCAAGTTCGTACAGCAGCATCCACCAGCACCCCAAACTGCATGCCCCCTAGCACCCGGCCGTCAAGCTCGCAAGCAGCACCAACTGCACGCCCCTTGGCACCCGGCCGTCAAGCTCGCAAAGCAGCATCCACCAGCACCCCAAACTGCATGCCCCTTAGCACCCGGCCGTCAAGCTCGTACAGCAGCATCCACCAGCACCCCAAACTGCATGCCCCGTAGCTCCCGGCTGTCAAGTTCGCAAAGCAGCATCCACCAGCACCCCAAACTGCATGCCCCCTAGCACTTGGCCGTCAAGCTCGCAAAGCAGCATCCACCAGCACCCCAAACTGCATGCCCCCTAGCACCCGGCCGTCAAGCTCGCAAAGCAGCACCAACTGCATGCCCCTTAGCACCCGGCCGTCAAGCTCGCAAAGCAGCATCCAAGCAGCACCCCAAACTCGCATGCCCCTTAGCACCCGGCCGTCAAGCTCGTACAGCAGCATCCACCAGCACCCCAAACTGCATGCCCCTTAGCACCCGGCTGTCAAGTTCGCACAGCAGCATCCACCAGCACCCCAAACTGCATGCCCCCTAGCACCCGGCCGTCAAGCTCGCAAAGCAGCATCCACCAGCACCCCAAACTGCATGCCCCCTAGCACCCGGCCGTCAAGCTCGCAAAGCAGCACCAACTGCATGCCCCTGAGCACCCGGCCGTCAAGCTCGCAAAGCAGCATCCACCAGCACCCCATACTGCATGCCCCTTAGCACCCGGCCGTCAAGCTCGTACAGCAGCATCCACCAGCACCCCAAACTGCATGCCCCTTAGCACCCGGCCGTCAAGCTCGTACAGCAGCATCCACCAGCACCCCAAACTGCATGCCCCTTTAGCACCCGGCTGTCAGGCTCGCAAAGCAGCATCCACCAGCACCCCAAACTGCATGCCCCCTAGCACCCGGCCGTCAATCTCGCAAATCACTTTCCACTCTTTATTAGAAGTTAGAACCCCTATAGCTTTCAGCTATCTGGGGAACAAAACGTTAAACCGATTGACCTCAGGCGCGGTACGAGTCCACTGGCGCGCCGCCGAGTCGCTCGAACCGGGACCCGACGCCACCGCGCGCCTCCCGGAAGTGGGATTTGGGGGTGCAGATGTTCTATCTCCGGAGATTGTATTTCCGAGAACATTCGGCCCAGGATATTTTTGTATTATTTATCTTCCTTAGGTGCACCTATTTCCTTTTCTGGGTGCAGACAGCAGCATAAATCAAGGGTTTTCTTTAAACAACACAAAATCCGCAAAGCCGCCAACGCCGCTGTTTTTGTT
Source organism: Effrenium voratum (assembly GCA_963377175.1). Lineage (NCBI taxonomy): Eukaryota > Dinophyceae > Suessiales > Symbiodiniaceae > Effrenium > Effrenium voratum. The sequence goes on from CAUJNA010003352.1 coordinate 111,978, forward strand.
CGTTTTCAGCCCAGATGAGCGCCGAGCGCCGAGCGCCCCGATATTGCAATTTGAATCGGTCGGGTTCTTGGAGTCTTGTCCCGTGGATTCAATGGGGCTAAGCGGGGTTGGACTCTCCGGGTCTTGAATGGTAACTTGAGTTGCTGCTCATTGTTCAAAGGCTCTGTATGCCGCTGTTTGTATATATTTGAGGTTCGACCAAACATATCCAGTGTAACCCCCCTCCCTCTTTTCCATCCATTTGAGGTTCGTTCAGCGCGAGATTCCTCACACCCAAGGGGCACCGCAAGTGTTGACCGGTGCTATGGGCCTGTTGTTGGATTTTGGATGGTCTGACTGACATGAAGGTGTCTCTAGTTCAGACAAATCAGTATTGCACTTGTTTTCCTCCCCCCCGCCCCCTGGCATGTTTGCAATTCTTTTCGTGATTTTTCTCGGACGCCCAACACCCAGACAGTCTTGGGGGTTTTCCAAGATTCATGACTTCGAATTGGATGGTTTTAAAGTGAAGCCAAGAGGAAGCATCCCATTTCGGGGTGCCCCCATATTGAAAGCCATCCGCACAGGAAATTCCTGGCTGTCAGCAAAAGAGGCAAACCCTCAGACCGAACCGCAGGACCGCTTTGGTTCGTCGCAAGAGCTGGACACCGTGGTGGAGCAGGAGGCGCGGGCGGAGGCGAAGGCGAAGCAAGCCGCGCACGAGGCCGGGGAGCCGGACGGATTTGGAGGGCGCCTGCGTGCCGAAAACACGGGCAGCGGGCCCTAAAAGCCGATTGCTTCCCCCCTTTGGGCCGTTTTTCCGTGGGCATTTGTCATTGGATTTTTCATTTTTCCGTTCCTACCTGGCTTAACGGGTCAACAAGAGTCCTTCCATGGGAAGCCAAGATATTTGGACATGGCCGGGTTTCCTTTGGGCGCGGAGCCCGGACCACGCTTCGGCGGAAAAAAGAAGGCGCCAAGCCGGGGGCCCAGGCGGAGGACCCGGAGGAAGTGACCCTGGGTGCGGAGGCCCAGCGCCTTGAAGGGGCCCGAAATGGACATCTGTGGGGCTTCACATCCACCCGCCCACTTTCCAGGTTCCGACCTGTGGAGAACAAAGTGGTTCATTGCAAGTAGGGGCTTGGAATTGCAAGATGGGTTTCTTTCCTTTGGTTGCCCTTTGAACCGACCGCAGAAAACGGACACTGCACACAAACACTTTTGAATGGGGTTGGAGCCCTTTTTGGAAAGGAGAACAATGGAAACCCAAAGGGACCACTTGGAGGCAATGACTATGAGGGGCGAACGTTCTTCTGTGATCACGACGAAATTGTGTGAAAGAACCCCGCAACCGCACACGAATGATCTTGCTCTGTCCCCTCCCTCCCCCCTGCCCTCCCAAACCTCCACCAACGCTTTTTGCTGGGCAAAATAAGGGTTATATAGATGTACATATATATATATATGCACAGATTCCCATTGTTGGGGTAGTGGTCTGTGGGTAGTAAACATCCTCTTCAGCGCTCGGTCTTTCGCGCTGCAGAAGCCGTGTATGACACCGCGCCCATCCACCAGCGCAGATCCTGGCCGGCGCCTCGAATTCGGAGAGGAGTTGGTTGAAATGCCTGGCCGGATGAATCTCCACCGTTTTGGATAATGGACGGGATGGGAGGAGTGGCATTTGGAGCTGTGCATTGGGAGAGGAAACGCAGAGTTCTGGACATGGTTTGGACTTTTGAACCTCCGGAGCTTTGGTTTTTTGGGCCACTTATGTCTTGGCTGGAGCCTGGAGCATAGAAATGCAGGACTGAAGGGGATTAGCACAAAAGGCACGTGACATTTGTGGCCAGGTGGATCTCGGTACTGGTCTAGCTCAAGGCTTCTTTTTTTTGAAACGCCCTCAGAGGGCATCCTTGGCAAATGACGCCCCACCCGGGTCACCAGCTGACCCGGATATTCACATTCACCGGCTGATTCGGAACATGTGGCTCAAAAATCGGCGACCGAAACGGATCTTCGACAACCTGCGGTCCCCTGGTTTCATTTTGAGCCACACCCATGTGAGGCAGGGTGTCAAAAATGGGTACCCAAAAGGCCCAAAATGGAACCCAAGGACCGGGTCATACCAAGGACCAACATCTGCGGTCTGGTCGAATTTTGTCCCATCGGAAGCGGATTTCGGGGCCGAGGCCCTGGCCCCCGGCCGCGGCGCCGCGGAGCATGGCCGGGGAGCGGCGGAAGAGGGCGAGGGACGGCTTCAACGTGCAGGACGCGCGCCGATGGCCCAAACTTTGACTTTGGAGGAACCCTTGGATGGACAAAAGAGGGAGTTGCTGTTTGTCTTCCATGGAACAAGTGGTTTTTCGTATTATGTTCCCCCCTTGGTTTTAAAGGGAATTTATCACTACTGGGCACATTTTCATTTTTTGCAGGGACGAAAAACAAATGGAGCTTGTTCCCCAAAAAGGGTTGCTTCAATTGGGTCTGAGTCCTCTTTGTTTTAACCCCTTGACCTTTCTTGAGGGACAAGGCACCTGACATCTTGTTGACACCTATAACGACCTCACACGACCTCACCCCAAATGGTGGTTTATCCCCAAACCACCTTATTTCAGGCTGGTGAAATATTATAATTCACCCAGATTATATGAACGAACAAACTTAAGGCAAACCAATTTTCCCATGTTTTTTTTGGGAAACAACGAATGTTGTTGACTCCCTTTGACCCCTCTGCTAGAGTTGGAAATTCAAATGAACCAAAAGCGGTGTATTTTTTGGCTGATGCTCAGTCCAGAAGGTCAGTTTATGGTCCATATGGGCACATGGATCAAATGAACGCGTGAGTATGGGGGATCTAATTTTCCCCAGGGTTGGTTTGGTGATTCAATCACCAGAATCTTTGGTTTAGACTAGGCTGGGTCGGTTGGTTTAGGTTGGCTTGGGGTTTGTACGGGGGCGGTTTCATGTGGCCATAATTTTTTTCCAAGCAATCTCAAAAGTGATTGGAGCACCTGAATCCCCTAAATGAAGTTCACCAAAGGGTCCCTCAGTTCACCTGCAATTGGCCATCCACACCCTGTGGCTCATGGCTGGACTTTGATATTCCACCGAAAGGGGTTCAATACCCCCAATACACCTGACTTTGATATTCACCATCCACACCCTGTTGCGCATGGCTGGACTTTAATATTCGCCCAAAACAACAATCGGGCTTCCGATACTCAGTTGTCCAAACCCAACCTTTTAACCTTTCGTTTTTTGCTTTTGGTCCATTTTTGGTAAAGGCCCCAAAAGGTCAACCGTTTCCGGGTCTTTTGGGCGACTGAGCATACCCCAGCCCACCGCGGAAGCTCCAGGAGCTGCTCTTTGGCGACGCCCTGGCGCAGCGGGACTTCAGCGACCCCTCGGTGGAAGGCTGGGGTGTTGGGCGGAGTCGTGCCGTGTGTCCGGGGTGGGTGGTGGGGAGACGCGCGCGCGGTGGGGCTGGGAAGGATGGGTGTCGTCAGGGGGTGTTTGCTTGGCAGCTTACTTTCGCCCCCAGCCACGCATTCACACCGGAAGTCCACGATGCTTGCGGTTGGCTCGAGCCTAGAGCAGAATCGTTTTTTTTTTTTTTTTTTTTTTTTTTTTTTTTAACCAGGACTACATGGTTTATGAACCTGCCAAATTCATGGTTTTGAACGGGGTTCTTGAATTTGGCCCAAGGAGCCAGACCAAGACATTTTCCCCCAAGAACGATCCTGGCAGAAGACCTCTTGCGGGTATCTTCAAAGATCTTCCTTGCGGGGGACCGGTCCAAGAAACCAGCCACGGCAAACTCTACAAGTAGCTTCTTGGAGAGTTTCATTTTTTCCGGAAACTTGGAGCCTGTGGCAGGATTCTTCAAGCCAATTCCCCTTTTGGCGGTGAACAAAACGTCACCTTCTTCAACTCACTTAATGCTCAACTGGGCAATATAGGGAACTATGTTTTACGTATCTCTGGTGTTAAGGGGAATCAAGTTGGTTTATCTCCTTTTGGTCTCAACGCCAGCCATTGGTCCATCAAACGCAGCTCTCCGATTTGGGTTGTGTCTGTTTTTTTGGTTGCGCGTTGGTTTAACTTCAGGGTCCAAATCCCTGATTCTGCAGCTCTCAAGGGAGCCACCCGGGTTAAGCCAAATCCCGGATACAAGGCTGAAGGAGAAGCAACCTATTTCGAGGAGCCAAATTTGAACCCATTTTGAGGAGCCAGACCTGGTTGTGTCTTTTTGAGGGAGACCAAAAAGGAAGACCGCAATTTGTGTTAAAATTTGTGGTCTCCGAATTCCCATTTTGACGCGCAACACTCATTCTTTTGAAGCCAGACAAACTTATTCTTGCCGTTTCATCTGAGAGCAGGGTTTGGGGCTTGTGGGGGGGGGGAGAAATTCTCCTAAAAACTTTGGGGCGGGGGGGGGGGGGCTAAAAAAATTGGGGGGGAGTCCCTGAAAAACGGGAGCCACACCCATCCTTTTTTTTCTTGCCCCGACGCTCGCAGACGTGGACCAGCTGAGCCCTGGCTCCAGCCTCAGCGGCTGGGGCCGTGGGGACTTCCGCGCCCAGCTGCGGGCCCGGGGCCCCGAAAAGGTCAAGAAGGTCGAGTTTCGGCCTCTTGTTTTTCTATCAGGGTCAGTGGGCAGCTGGTTTCCAGCCCCCAAAAAGAATTCGAAAGAACATCATTTTTTTTGCTACCAGATACACGAACTCACTTCCCCAGCTCTGAGACCTGCTGTTCTTTGGGTCAGGCATTTTTGGTGGCAAACAACAAGAAATGAGTTGGGCTCAAAAGCTGAGAGACCAGGACAACCATTTCCCCTCTGTATTTCAGACGCGCCAGCAGCAGGGACCCCATCAAACGCGGGAACCGAGGACCTGCAGAGCTTGCTGCGAGCAGTGGAGGGCCGAGAATGGGAGGCGCGGGTTTCTTCCCGACAGTCCGGAGGGTAAGGTTTGGGCGGGGGTGGCCGAAGGCTTGTGATCGGCTGGTGGGAACCCCAGAAGTGAAACGCTCTGGTTGATGCCCCTATTGGTGGCTCTTCAGGTGGGAGCACCCCCGAAAATTGAGCCGGAGTCAAAATTAGAATTAGGTCGGTAAGCCGTATGGAGATAAGTCCAGCGTCTTTATCCATGCGAGCCTCTGAAAGGCTTGCTTCAGGCATGTTTTCTCGTGACCAAGCCTCGGTGCTCCGGGCGTTTTGGGATTGATTCTCGGTTGCGCTTCGGTGTGACATGAGCAAACAACTGAGAACTACCCTCCCACCAGCTAACATGGAAGTGCAAAGACCCCTGTAGAAGGACTACTTTCCTCTTGGAAAGGGCCATTTGCACTTCCATGTTAGTTGGTGAGAGGGTACTCGGAAATGAACAATGTTTGCTCAGCTATTTTCGGCTTGTGTATGTAATGAATTGCCGGTCTGTCTGACCAGCTGTGATGGCCAGGTGCCCGACGCATTCTGGGTCTTTGTTTGGGCGCGTTATGTCGACCATGGATGGCGGATTGTTGGCCGGAGGATGTTGACCCCTGCAAAGTAAAGGTTCTCCTTTTGAATGGGTCACCCCCCCCTATTCGGCTTATTTAATCATCCAGAAAACAATATGAACCCTGCGTGAACGGAAAGCAGCACGAGCTCACTTCACGGCCGCACACGCCCGCTTTGGTATCAACAGACTAGGGCGTATTTGCAATGTCTTTCTTGGGGAGCACCCTCAAAAAACAGTTGATTGGTAACATGAATCCAAACATGTGAGACGTCCACCAAAGGGTCCATGCCCATGTCTGAAAGGAACCAGACTTTGGATTATGTGCTTTAGGAACCAGCTTCTTGGTGTCCCGTTCGGAACATACAGTTTTTCTGCCAGGCGACACTCCTGCAATCTCCCTCTCCCCAGAAATTTTGAAGCACACCCACAAAACCCGTTGCTTAACCCCATCGCCGGTCTTGTGCTCATTTGGTTCCCACGCCGCCTGGGAAAGGGGGGTTCCCGCCGCCGAAAGTGGATGGATACCAAGGACTCGGAAGTGCTCTGGGTGCTGAGGCTGGCGCTCCGGAAGCAAGAAGGCCCGCCAGAGAGCGGGAGAAATCACCCCCAAGCAAGTTGCTTTGTTGGGGGGGGGAGGTTGGGACTGCTGAACGGAGGAACTTCAGTCTCTTGGTAGACTGCTCTCCCAAAAAGCAACCTGGGTGCCCTCCAAACCATCAATCAGAGGAAGCTGATTAAAGCGAAGCCCACAGGGACACTTCTCAGGGCTGTCCTATCTTGGGAAGCGACCAATACCAACGATCTCCTTCAAAAAGCTCTTGCGAAGGGGCAGGGGGTGGCTTCGCGAGAAACGGCAAGTCATGTCTTGTGGCTTTGCGTGTCAACATAGGGATCCCACAAATAGTGGATATCCTATGTTTTTCTTCCTGAAACTAGTTCCCCCCCCAAAAAAAAATAAGAAGAAGAGACAATAGTCCCGTCGAGGTTTCGGCCAAGGGAAAGCTCTGATATTTGACCGCCGTTGATTCATGACTGTTTGAAATTACAGTCAATTGAACCCGTGTTTGGGCTCGGATTGGGTTTCCCCTTTTCGGGTTTGTAGACGAGTCTCCCTGGAAAGGCCGGAGTTTTCTCCGGGCTTGATGTTGAGGACCGAGAAAAGTCGGCAGTCTTGCTCTGCCAGGGTTCCATCTTTAGCCGGCGTCAGCCTTGGATTTGGGGTGTCGTGGACTGTCCTCTCAAAAAGGCCCGTCCACTTCCATTGGAAAGATATCCTGGTCCATTTGCGTGCATCCCAGCTTACCTGGACTGTGGATGACTTTTCCTGATGGTACCCTTTGGTTTGGCGGTTTTAAAAGAGATGCCAAGCTTCAGATATGAACTCGGTGTGAGATTGACGCTTTGGGTTGGGGTTTCAGGGGTGCTCAGTTTTCGGCATGGAGACTAAGGGGCTTCAAGGAGAGGTCGGTATTTTTGGTTTCTCTTTAAGTAGGGGCACTTTCCAATCCCATTGGTTGGGAGGCTTTCCATTCGTTTCCTTGAAACAATCCATAAAATGGGTGAGGGTTTCTCGGATTTTCCGGACAAATCAATGGCTCAAAGACTTTCGGTTCCAATCCCGAAAGGTTTCCCTGGACATGGTCGCAGAGTGAGGGAAATCCATTTCAAGCTTCCCTTGGCGAAGCTCTGGATGCTACGAAGCTATGGCGAGGCAAACATCTGATGGCCCGCCGAACATGCGGCTTCTTTTCGGACTGGGGCCTGCCAGCTATTGATGCTGGCATCTCTGGACGCCTTGGCACCAACACGAGGAAGGAAGCGTGGTGAGATGCTCTTCAGGCGGAGGATCTAAGTGGCATGTAAGACTGTCGAGGCCTTGTGCCATGCCAGATCAATTTTTGACTTTGTTGTGAGAATCAATCAATTGCTTTTGTTGGGGGGTACACGCTCAGGCAGATAACTTCCTACATCTCTGCCCAACACAAAGAGATGACGGTAGAAGCGGATTTCCATCCTAGACTTTGGGTTGAAGAATGATTGTGCAACCCCAAAGCACGATGTCTAAAGGAAAGTCCGCAGTGGACTCACCAACTTTCCCACGTCCGGCAATTCAGTAATCCCATATTATACTGTGGATGGACGAAATCCATTTCGCACTGCTTTGAAACCTTGGTTGAACCCATTGTTTGCTGGTATTTTACAGTGGAGTCCTTCAAAAGCCCAGGGTTTTTTCCGGGTGGCGCGATTTCGGATTTCTGATTTTGCAACCATCCGCAGTGTTGACCGTGACTCGGTAATTGTTTCAGAGGAGCTGCACCATGGTTGAACCTTTTTTTTTGTTGGTATTCACAGAAAAACCAGGGTTTCTTGGGTGGTGCCACATGGATTTCTCGGATTTCCTTCCACAGAAATGACCGTGACCAGTGGAGTCCTCCAAAAGCCGGGGTTTTTCCAGGCGGAACGACATGGATGTCTCGGATGTCACAATCAGCAGAAATTCCCTCTGTGAGCTGCGGAGGTGCCGCTTTGCTGCGGCCTTCCTGCCTGAGATATGCGCTGCTCGCCGGGGGCCCCAAAGCAGATGTCGAGGTCGCCTCAGGCGACATGGGTACTTTGCAGATTCAGGGGAGTACCCAGAAAGATCCAAAAAGGGGGGAGGTCTCCCAAAGGAATATCCTTCAACAGTTTTGGAGGTTCGGAGATTCGTCTGCAGTTCTGTTTGCTGCATGTATTCTGCGAGGCACCGATTTGGAGGGCAGGGAACCAGAGCGATTTCACCCGCGCTAAAGGTCCCTTACTTGAATATATATATATATATATATTATTATATATATTATTATATATATATATATAATTTTCCCCATTGTAAACCAACTGCAAACCAACCGACCCATGGCCCATGATTCCAAATCCATGACGTAAAGCTCTGAGATGGTTTTGGTTGCCTCCATGAGTCAGCCCACAGCGAGGGTCATGAGCTTGTTTGAGGGTATTCTTTCTAGGGTTTGTCACTCTTGTCCCCTATCACCGTGCAGACCGTTCCATGGTTTCAAGCAACCCACGACGAGACGCGTGTCGCCGAGGCCCGGCACGGGTTCCAGTCGCTGCCGGACACCTGAGTTGAGGGCCGTCGGTTCAACGCCGCTCAGCGGCGAGGCTTTGGTTTTCTCCGGATTTTTTGAGGGGGAACACTGCCTTGCCGTTGTAGGATCAAGAAAGGGACTTCAGCCTGAGTGATAGGAAAATATTCAAATACTTTGCAATGTCAATAAGGGACCGTGGCTTGGAGCAGGGTCGTTCGATGGAGCAACGCCACTTGGCATGGGATGCCATGATCAGGATGGATAGGATATGACCATGACCCATTCAACACAGATACCCCTCCCTATGCCATACACCGCGGACCGAGGACCGCAGATACCCCTCCAAACTTCAATCACAAAAGCGGATTGGGGATGTGGCCGTGGGTCAACACCAAAGGTACCATTTTGGGGTAGGTGAATTCACCACCCATTTTAGAACCTATTCTAGTGGGCATTTTTGATGTTCACTGGGGGTACGGGCTTTTGGTTTTGACCCATGGCCAAGTTTGTCCGTGGGTTTGCAGAGCTCCTTAAACGATCTACATTTTGCCATTGAAACATGTTGCCTTTTCCAACACCCAAATAAAGGGAAACCACCATGTACAAGTTGCAATGTTCAGGTGTATAATGTGGGTATGGGTCAAAATTAAACCACCAGGAATTGGACCCCAAGTTTTGGTCCATGTTACCACTTACCAGGGCAACCCATTGGCGTGCCATATGGGATCCCTCGTTTGTCTCATGACAAGGTCCTTCCCTGAGCTGCAGCTGCCGCCGCCTCGAGGGGTTTGTTGCGAGCGGTTTGGATTCGGTCGGGCCAGCCTTTTTGTTTGTTGCGGTGCTTTGAGTCACACTGGGATTTGGAGTCTGGGTCAAAATCAATCCCAAAACCGCAGGTTTTAGTCTTTGGTTCAATTTATCTGGGTTCCATTTTGGGGTGCGCTTTTTTGACCCACAGCCATTTGAAGCACTGGTGCGGGGTCCATTTGCGGCGTGGTGGAGTGGAAGCATGAATTTTACTTAGGGCGTCATTTACATCCATTTGCTTCTCGAACTCGGGGACGCCTCTTTGGATTTAACGGGACACCAAAAGGACCCAGGGGGCCCCAATGTTGAGAAACACCCACACGGGTGCGGCTCAAAATGAAAGAGCTAGGGCAAACCGCAGGTTTTAGTCTTGGGTTCCATGAACCAAGGTTCCATTCTGGTTTCCATGTTTCTGAGCCACAGCCACATGGGGCTTTGTGCCCACCGTCTCTGCTGAAAAAGAGCCTCGAAGCTTGGCCGAGGCTGGCGATGCTCCAATTCCAGGCGCCGGTTGAGTCTGTTGAGTGCGGTGGTTGAAAGTAAACCGGGGATCTAAGGGACGAAGGAAATCAATTAGATGATTTATATCTTGCAGATGTTTCATATCTTGCGCATTTTGGGTACTTCTTGTTTGCCTTGGTCTTGATTTGTCATGTAAGTTAGTCAGGGAAGGGGACCCGCCGATTTGGGAGACCTCGTTCAGAGGTGCGCCGGGAGAAGATCGGCGAGGATGGCGCGACGGTCGAAGACAAAAGCGAGGAGGGCATTGTGCAGGCCGGTCGCGAGGTGAAATTTGCGGAGGGCGCCGCGCATTTTTTTTTGTTGGGGGAGGATGGGCGGGGGGGGGGGGGAACCCCAGGAGAGAAGAGGAGTTGGACTGTTTCGTTTGTAGGGACTTTTTGAATGGCTTGAAGAGAAAGCAGGAGGAAGCTGAAGGTTACTGCAAGAGCCTGAAATTATGAGCATGGAGTTGTGGGGGTACTTGAAAACCAGTGAAGTCATGGTCATAGAAAGATGATAGTAATGATTTAGACCCTCATAAGGAGCCCATTTTGGCGAACGTCAGAATCAACTTTGGAGGGATATCGGTGTATGTTTATCGAAGGTACCTTTTTCAGGTTGGTTTTAACGGAGAACCAAAACGAACACTGAAAACCAATTTTTGGGTCCATTCCCCTAGTTTTGAGACGCACCCAGTTAACCTGTTGCAGTCGACTTCTAGAAGACTGGCAAACCCTGCAGCGTCTTCACGGAGAACCCTTGAATGCCCCAAATCGGGGGTTCCACAGTTTCTGCTCTGCATCTTGGTCAACCTTCTCACATCGGCTATTATATTCCAAGGTTGACAGCCTGAAAGGTTGGCGGACGACCTCTCGTAAATGATGTGTACTGAAGGGCCATTCCGATATGGTGTTTTAGGGGCTTCGAAGAAAGGCACAATGTTTGTCCATTTGGTCGGAGCAAAGCAAAGAACAACCTACCTAGACCCCCACACGAGCTCAAATTTGCTCATACGAGCACTTTTTTAGGAAACAGGTGCAATTTGAGCAGGAATCTACTTCCTCGAAATTTGGATGCTTTGGAGTGTGTCAGTCGTGCTCCGTGTAGCAGGGGGTTGGGGCAGGAAATTGCTCGAGCTGTGCTGTTCGGGCAACAAACGCGTGTTTAGTGGAAGCCTGTTTTGAGGGTTCGTAAAAGCAACCACACGCGTTGTTTCAACATCTTGTTTGGACCTGCACAACTTGGCCCACACCTGGTTTTTGCCAGGAACATACCACAACTATGCCAAGCTGCTAAGCCTATGCTGTGCATATGCTACATGTATGCTGAAGACTCCCGGACGATGCTACGCACAAGCTAAACACACTAGACATATGTAGGCACATGCCAGACACAGAGAGTGGACAAGAACTAGACATATGCAAGGAATTGGCCAGTATTTGGCCCGCTGACCTGTCTTCTGAGATGCAAACCACCAAATGGCAGATATTGGGCGTGTGTGCGTGTGTGCGCGTGTGCATACACATTATATATATATATATATATGTATCTATTTCTGCATACACAAACATACCTGCATACATACAGAGAGTATTCAATGCCTTTTTAAGTAGGCAATGGGTACACGAAAGCGGCAAACAATCCACATTTCCACCGTTCCAGTGCTTTGGGATCCCATTTATGGCGTCAAGAGTCTCGGTAGGTGTCAAACATTGGGAGACCCCCCAAAGATATCGACTTTCCTTTTGGACCTTCCTTGAGAGCAACCTGCAAAAGGGCATCCAAGTTTCAATTCCACCTTTCGCCCAAGCTTTTTGGGATTTGCCGCAACCCCCCTTCAAAAAACCTGGGGGAACCTTTTGCCCTAGATTTGCTGTAGCCCGTTTCAAAACCCCAGGGGACCTCAGAAAGCCACATCCAAATCCCCCCAGCAGCGAGAGGGGGTGAACCTCCTGGAGCTCAAGCGGCTCATGCAGCACCTCAACGAGGGCAAGCCGGTGGCGGACCGCGAGGCGGGGCTTTGCAGGGGGGATGGGGGGGTGGGGGGAGGGGCGTGGGGCCTGGGGGGTGCTTCCGGGGCCCGTTTTTTTTGGGGTCGGAGAAAAAGGGGCGACCGAAAGGATGGTTCATGACTCTTGCTTTTTTTGGGGTACCCGGATTTTGATAGAGAGGGCAGTGTCCCCAGCGCGTGTGTTTTCCATATAAAACCACTGTTTTCCCAATATGCCAAAATAAAGGAAAAACGCTCGGAAAACACTTTCTGGGGACTCAGGTATCTCTCAACGGACTCTGTGGGAAGGAAGGCTTGGTGGATGGCTTGACGGCAATGTGTCTAATGTGATGTGGTCTTATGTGTGCAAATGCAGCCTAAACAGTCATCAACGCATCCGCGCGTTTACTTCTGCAGATTTCAGCAAGTAGCAATTCCCAGTACTCAGCCCTTGGCTGAAACTTCACTAGGTAGCCATGCAGGCCGAGGATATGACCTTCGAACACCTTAAGGAGGTTGTCGACGGGCTGATTTGTCGCCCGTGCGACGGAGCAACCGCTAGGCACCTTCAATATCGTCACCTTTCCCATGGAAGAGATCTCGAGCACTGACAACCCCCTGGTGCATTGCTTCGACCTCATCGCTGACCTCGAGGGTGAAGTGAACATTAGTGAGTTGGGCCGTCTCTACAAGCAAGCCTGCGAGAAGAGTGACTTGCAGCTGATGCCCCCCCCCGTTTGGCTCGCGGGAGTGTGTGCCGGCAAACACCAAGTTGCAATTCGTCATCACGACCCGCCTCGATGGCAAGAAGCCCGTCTTGAAGCACTTCACCTTCCCAGACAAGGTCAAGCCATGCTTGTTTCAGAAGATGGTGTATGGCCAGGCGCACAAGGCGAAGTACATGATGCCCGTTCCAAAAGCTGGCCGCAAAATCCTGCAGTCTACATCACCAGACGCAAGAACTTGAAGAACATGTTCAAGGGCATTCGGTACTACGTAGTGGACGAGTTCCACCGCGGTAACCACAAGTGCACGAAGAAGACCTTGACGTCTGCGGAGAAGTCTCGCTTCAAGAATGTGCGGACAAACATGTTGGAGGTGTTCAACTCCTGGATTCGCAGGAAGAACTTCGTCCTAAATGGCATGAACGCGTACAGTCACAGGTTCTGGGTGCAGGAGTCCATCCATTTTTGGAACAACAACCTTCAATCCATGCCGGCCATCGGATCCCGCAGGAGCACCGCCAGCACTCGCAAACGCCCCGCTTCCTCATCCTTGACTCTCAAGCGTCCGGCCGCTGCCGCCAAAAAGTGAGCACATCCAGAAGAAGGTCAGCTCAGAATGCCCGCCCGGAGTATGCGCAGAGTGGCACGGTGAGCCCAGGGAGACATACTCCAACAGTTTGAGGCGTGCGCAAGCAGATGAGACGAAGGAAAGCTGTTTGCGAGTCTGCGGTATAAAAGCAGCAAGAATGCGTGAGGGCGGTCCAACCTACAGAAACTCAAGGAAACCGAGAAAAACAAAAAAACCTCGAGAAAAACTACAAAAGCAAGAAAAACTCAAAAAACCTCGGGAAAAACCAAAAAACAAAAACAACTAAAAACCCAAAGCCCCCAGGGAAATGTTCAAGTGCCAGGCTGGAAACCTTTTGCCAGGGTCTTTGTTTTTTTTTGGGTTTTTTGGTTTTTCCCGAGGTTTTTTTGAGTTTTGTAGCTAGTGGACAATAAGAAGGTTCTCTGCTCAAGTGACAGGGGTCACAATGCATCAATGTGTGGGCTGCTTGCGGTCTGCGCAGTGTCCCAGCCCTGAAACCATCATACAGCAGGAATGTGCAAAAACCCAGCGCTGGGGACACTGCTTTCTGCTTTGATACTTGCAGAGCAACGATTGGTGGCTTAGGGCCATGAAGGAACGTTAGCCACCCTCGCCATTGCAATAATTCTTTGAGTGCCTGAAAGGCTCGCATGTTGAGGGACCCGCTCTCAAAAATTTAGTTTTTGAGGGATGCGTTCGGGCAATCTTGAGGCGGTCACTTTACGGACCCAGTTTCTGGGCGAATGGCAGAAAGTAGTTCACGAGGTCCCTCCCATGACGCAGGTTTTTTGGGGGCCCAAGTTGTCTCACTCACCCACGAATCGATACGCATGTCTCCAGCTGGAAACGGACTATCCAGAATGGTTGCTTTCCTTTGGCTGGCTCTTGTGAAACCAAGAAGGCCTGGCGTCCTTCTGGTCCGCCTGCTATCTCGAGCTCCGTTGCAGCTTGTCCAAACTGTCCAAACAACAATCCAGATCGGTGTCGTTTGGTGCAGGTGTACTCTGTGGTGCAGGAGGCCTGGAGTTCCGATCTTGCTGGTTCGCTGGGCAGGACATTTTCGGGAATGACCCCCCAACAAAAGCCATCCCTTCTGGCTATCTTCGACAAAATGTTTTGGAATCCTTTGGTCTACCTTGTTCCCAGCCAGGTTTGGTTTGGGTTCTTTTGGCTGCCCTACTAATGCAGGGCCCAAATGCTTATGTGCCAGTCGCTTCGCTGCGACCCCCGAAGGCAACAACCGAATTCCCACCATTCTTCCCCAGACGGGTCCAAATCTCAGCAGAAACCTTTGACCATTCGGGTTCTCAGACCCGCAGCTTTTTTTTGGACAGCGCCACGTCTTTGGGTGGCGCCTTTCCAAAAAACGTCCGGAGGCGGTGCTCCTGAGCGGGGCAGAGACCATCAGCCGGAAGGATCTAATGCGGGGCCTCGGCGCGTGGTACGCGAACGTCCAGAGGAGAAAGCGGGCCCATGAAGTTGCTCCGTGTTTTGTTGGCTCGCCACCTGGGGTGTTAGTAGACTGTGTAATCAAAGGAAATCCGCCCATTTTTTTAATGAGAGCGGTTTACTCAACTCAAGCAGCCAGATACCCATATCGATTGTATGGAGGAACCCTGTTGGCACGACTTTTTGAAGAGCCTGGTTTGATAAGTGAGGAGCGCTCAAATCGCGGCCATTTCGCAAGATACTACTGTGGTTTTAGCAGTGTCAATATGGGCTTTGTGTCAAACTAGGAACCCCTAAAACGGAGTCTTTCCTTCGGGATAGTTGATATGGCTTAGGACCCCCTTCAAAACCGCCCCAACGCACTCTCACCAAAAGACACCGTGTGATTTTGTCTTTTTTGGAGGGTAGCCCCCAACCATTTTGAGGGTAAAGCGATCAAATCGGTGGGAGTTTGACAGAATCGCGGACCTGGAGAACCAAAGGGACCGATGTGACATCCAATCTCAAGCCGGCACCTCTCAAGCAGCCGGCTTCGCGCAGGAGCGATTCTCCGCCCTCGGTCTTCCTGCACGCCTGGTCCTCCGCGTGGGGAACCCCGAAGCTGACTGGGGGGGTCACTGGCATCTTCCATTTTGCCGCTCTTGTACACCCTTCTATTTGGGTGTGCGTGTGTTGCTTGGAACCCCTTTAGGGTTAATTCAAAGGGACACCATAAGGAACACCGCCGCTTTTGGGGTTCCTCAATTTGACGCACATCCATTTGTCCAGACGTTGGTCCTTTGCCAGGCTGCTGTATGGCAAAGAGTACCACACAACCCTGATGGAGAAGCTCAGGCCAGGGTGGGTACCGTTTGGTTTACTCCCACGAAGACAACAGTTGACAGGTAGAAAGGCCGCTTCAAGAGGAAATCAAGGAGTCCCTTTGAGACAGAAAGCAATTGGCCTTTGTTTTGCAACTGAAGCCAACACTCGTTTGGTCAAGCAACGCCCCGCCTGGTGTTTGGTTTGGCAGGTTGGGTAATCCTATGTTGGGAAAAACAACAAAAGCTCATCCGAAGGGGGGGGCTTCTCGAGAAACCCCACCCAATCGAAGCCACTAGCCAAGTCCAATGTGGGTTTGTGTCAAAATAGTTATGCAGCAAATGGTGGTTTTGCATTGGGTTTCGCCTTAAGCTAAGGCAAAAAGAAAGGGTACCCTTCACAAAAAACGCAACCCCCTTTCTGCTTCAGAGATTCCCATAAAAGCCGCCCAGGGGAGTTACTGTGACAGTCTCCTCCCAAGCCATGGCTTGGTGCACGTTGCTCCAAGCCACGTGCACCAAGCCCGACTTCCGTTCGGAAAGGGAGTTCCTGTGCGCGACGCCAGGTTGGTAGGAGTTATGATCTCTTTTGAAACGACTCTTTCTCGAAACAAGGGAGATGCCTCAAAATACAGATGGCTGTTTGGGTTCCTTCTGTTAATCTGCGATTAGTAACTTAGTACTTTTGTTGGGCAAGAGCTGGGGTAGCCTGCAAATTGTTACCACTGTCAGCTTCCCTGGGTGGTTTGGCTTGGTGGTTGGACCCTTAGGGGCTACCTTCGCCAACTAAGTGGTAGCTGATTTACTGCGGATGGGAGCCTTCGAAGGCAGCTGCTGCCCTCGGTGCTCCGAGTCCTGCGACGCCAGCGCAAGGCTCTCGCTCGGAAAAGCCGCGAGTCGGGAGGAGTCGGGCAGCCTGACACTTGGAACCCCAGCTGGGATGTGGATCTTTTTTGGGTTGCAACCATAGATCAAAAGATACCTTGTGAGGTCAACAAAGGCGTGGTCCTTGAATCACGAACGATGTCCAAAGAGTCCCCTATTGAAGTCCAGTGGGGATGGAACCGGTTGGGTTTTTCTGCCTTTCAGATGGGATCCGTGATGGAAACCACCCCGAAGGGTAGTTTCGAATAGAAGCGAACATCTTCCGGGGGCCTCCAGTCATGTTCCACGTTGGGCGGGTTTTCACCTCGGGAAAGGCCAACTCAAAGTACCCAAATGGGTAGTCCGCGATGTCTTTTTTTTTGGTTGGACATAGGGAACATCCACCTTTTGCTTGGCCAAGCTGGTGGGTGAGTCATTTTGAATTTCCAAGTCACACAAAATGGCTATAGCCCCATGGAAGTTCATCTCGCGTACCCTCAAAGGACCATCAATTCAAATTGTAGGGTTGGCCGTCATAGTTTGGACATACTCCCCACAGGAGATTTGGAGCGCCTCAAATAACTAACTGACAAAGGTTGATTCTGGTGAGCTCCGTGTGGGAGGGTAGTATGTAGTCGTGCGTTCCCTTTGCTAGGACCAAAACACGGGTACTGCCAGAACCCCCTCCCCCCCCTCCCGCCTCCCCTCCCCCCTCCAAGTGGACAGTTGGGATCTACTTGGGTGTGAAGATCAAAAATAGGGTAACCTCAAAATGGGATGGGCAGCCCTGGTAGCTGGAAACTAGTTACTGAAATCTGGGGTCCAATTCCTGGTTTAATCTTGGGCCCCCTGGAGTCTTTGACCCATACCTATTTGGGTGTGGCTCAAAGTTATAATCCATGTTTCCAATTACCAGGGCAAGCCATTTTGGTACCTTTTCTTGTTTTTGAGCCATACCCATCTTGCGATCTCCTTTTGGGCCGACATCGCCTCTCCATGGATTCCAGGATCCGGAGGAGTCCTCGGCGCGGCTGCTGTCCAGTCCGACCCAACGCTGGTTGGAGGCCAACGTCTTCGCCTTGCGGATTTTAAAAGAAACACTGACTATGTATACTCAAAATGCATGCTCACAAATATGTACATAGATATAGATATGTATATATGTACATATATATATATATAGTATATTAGTGTTGGAGGCATCTCCAAAGAGGACCCAGGACTCTCCACTGGAGCCGCAGCTCGGGCGGGAATGTGGAAACATTAGGGGGGCCAGCAAGACCTGGCGTTTCAAATTGGTGTAGTGCCTGTGCACGTTTTTTTGGCTGTAATTGTCAGTTCGAGCAAGTTAACATTCGATATTTGTGGAAGGTATGAGGTGTCCCCAAAACTTGCAAGTGTGCAACCACATCCAGCAAAGCCCAGGACAATTTGCTGTACATCCCCTTCCTTGCATTGTTTTCCTCATCTTCATAGGGAATCCACCCCCGGCATCCCCTACATCCCAAGAGGAATCCGGCACCTGACTGGGGGACCTTTCAATACAAAAAACCCAACAGAAAAAGCGGGCGGGTAATTCTATTTTCCGAGACGCAAACGTGCCCCCCCACAACACCCCTCTATCGGAGGTACGGAAACAACAAACCTAGCACTCCGCCAGTGAACCGAACGGACAATTCTAGGGGTTGATTCCCCATTCTTTTCAGCCATCCTTCTTTTCAAAAACCGATCGCCATTTCCCAAGGTTTTTGGTGGTTTTCTGGAAAGAATCGGATCCCTGGGTTCAGAATAGAAATGGAAGTTACCCCTAGAACAATCAACCGCTTGGCTTCGTCCAGACACACGCGCCAACCGAAGCGACCGGAAGATCGAACGTGCCAGCGCTGCTGGGGCCTTGGTGCGGTGGCAGCGCTGCTGCTGGGCCTCGGCTTGCCGGGCACGTTGTTCGCCCGGGGCCCGAGCGGGTGAGTGCTTTTTTTTTCCCCAGATAGCTGAAAGCTTCAGGGGTTCTAACTTCTAATAAAGAAGGGAAGTGATTTGCGAGGTTGACGGCTGGGTGCTAGGGGGCATGCAGTGTGGGGTTTTGGTGTAGGTGCTGTTTAGGGTGCTGTTTGAGCTGGTGATGGTGCGGGCGCAGATGGCAGGGTGCTAGGGCATGCAGTTTGGGTGCTGGTGCAGGTGCTGTTTTGGGGTGTGCAGGTGACGGTGCGGGCACACTTTTGCAAGATCGACGGTAGGGTGCTAGGGGGCATGCAGTTTGGGGTGCTGGCGCAGGTGGTGTTTTGAGATGAGGTGCTGGTGACGGTGTTGACAGCCGGGTGGTTTGGGAGTGCCGTTTGGGGGTGTTGTTCGGGGTGATGGTGCGGATGGTGTTGAGGGGCTGGTGACGAGCGTGGCGTTTTGCGAAATTGACGGCTGGTGCAAATACTATTTTTGGGGTCTGGTGACGGCCAGGGGTGTTGTTGCGAGATTGACGGCAGGGTGCTAGGGGGCATGCAATTTGGGGGTTCTTGTGCAGGTGCTACAATATTTTTGAGATGCTGTTTGGTGTTGGTTGAGGTGCTCTTCGGGCAGTGCTGTTAGAGGTGCTGGCGTACTATCGTTGGCACACGTTTCGCTATCTGGGGTCTATGCTGGTGTATTTTTTTTGGGGGGGTTATTTTGAGGGTTTGATATTGTCGGGGCCGACTGGAAACAAGCCTTGTTCTCACATGTTCATGAGGCAATCTTGTTTTTGTTGCTGGGTGTGATGTTGGTTTCCCAGCTAAAAAAGGGTGCCCGCAAAATATATATAAAAAAATGCAGCAGTTCCTGCTTTGTTCATTTGGAGCAGTTGGCTGATGTGAGACGCAGAAACCTGAAGAATTGGAGTAGGGGATCTGGGCCCCTCCCAGCCAGAGATGGACGCGGATACCCCCGTGCTTTTGATTCTTTAAAAGGGTTTCGGATAGGCTCCTGAAAGGTGAGGTTTCAATGATTGGGCACGTGATGTGGTGAAACGTAAGGATACCTTGAAGGACCATTTGGAAGAACGCCAGCGAACGGCAGACCATGCGTGCTACTTTTGGCAAATACCCATTTTGGTGCTTTTCTCTCTCTTGAGGGCACCCTTCGTCACATTCTCTCGGGTCACCGAAAGGCCCCACCCTTCGGGTGAAATTTTCACGGGGGTTCCGATCCAACGAGCGCGGAGTCCGGTCGAGGCCTGGGCGATTTACATGGGCGCGGAGCATGGCGCGTGGCTCAAATCGGGTGCGCCAGGGCGGGTGTTTTGGGTTGAGCCAACGATGGGTACGGTACGTTGGACGCACAAGAGAATCACAGGTTTCAGGGTTGGCCAGTGTAGAGAACCCAATACCCGGGCTCCAACAAAAATGGAAGTGGAAGATAGGGGGGTTCCCCAAAAGGGAAATGGTTGTTCAAAGCACTCCTGTCAGCTTCCATGATTCTTGGAGGGAGGGTATTTGGGTTTGTCTCAAAATGGGAATCCAAAATGGCAACGCGTTTCCTTTGGTTTCCTGAAATGAACCAAACAACCCCCCCCCCCCAAAAAAAAAAAGAACAGAAAAAAGAAAAAACCGAGCTTCATAAAAGACACCCCTCCGTCAAAATTGGGGATCCGGATGTGAATATGGAACCCCAAAAATGGCATTGGCTTTCCTTTTGGTTTCCTTTTACACGAAACCTGAAAGGGTACCCTTAAAAAGATACATACCCGCATGGACCAATGGATGTCTAGAAATTTCCAAATGGAAGGTCATCTTCCAGGGGACGTTTCCATGTTTGGAGGAGTATTTCCTGCGTGACAAATCCGAGGTGCTAAGTTGGGCAAATGTGATCGAGACCTAAAGCGGGGTGTAATCCTGGAGCTTTGTGTTTGTTTTTTTCCTTTTCGGTTCCCTTGTCATTTTGGCCAAACAAATCCTCGTTGAAATCAGGGGAGAGAAAATCGGAGCCCCCAACACCCCAAGTAACACTTCCAAGTGCATGCCCACCTTTGTTTGTGGTAATGTATGAAGGAAGGACAATCTTTCTCTTTGCAAATAAACACACACACACATATAGGATTATATGTAGATACATACATACATATACATATGTATAGATGAACCCACGTTTAAAGGGCAGGGGCATTTTGAGACAAGCCTACGAACTCAGGCGACGACGCCTGCCCCCGTGACCTCGATGGTTTGCTGACCTGGCGGCGGGCCCAGTTGCGGGAAACTGAAGGACATCGGTCGGCAGCGTCCAAGTCGGCAGCGCCCAACACCGCAAGGGGGCGACTTTAGTAGGTGGCTGTGGGTCAAAACCATTGGTACCATTTTGGGGTAGGTGTACCACCCATTTTAGAGCCTATTTTAGTGGGGATTGGGATGTTCACTGGGGGTAGATTTCCACCCATGTCCAGGTAATTCTACCCACCT
The DNA here is from genome assembly GCA_963377175.1 of Effrenium voratum. Lineage (NCBI taxonomy): Eukaryota > Dinophyceae > Suessiales > Symbiodiniaceae > Effrenium > Effrenium voratum. Next base: position 132,690 of record CAUJNA010003352.1, read on the forward strand.
GGTTTGAACCACTAGTTCATGGGTGGGCGCTGCTCAACTTGGAACATGCCCCTTTTTTTGGCTGCGCCTTGTTAAGTGTTACGATACGATTCCCTGCCAGCCCCTGTTTTTTGCAGTGGTTTGGTTTGGGCTGGCGTGCGCCCTGCCTGTGTCCTTGCATACATCAATATCTTGGCATCCTTTGAAAGGTCCTTTGTGGTGGCTGGACACGCAGGTTGTCCACACAAATCCACAACCGGAATCCCAGAGGGGTGTTCAATGACCGAAATCGCCATGACCCTTTTTGCAAGGGTTGCTTTCTGTCTTTGTCAGGATTCCGGTGAAACGGAAACACGTTTCTTCTTTGTGGATAACTGGTCTTTCATGGCTGAGAGCCTTGCCGATCTGCGTGCAGCTCTTGCAGCAATCCAATCATTTGCAGTTGCCACGTGTGTCAAATTCAGGCGAGCAAATGCTGGACCTGGTCTAATTGTGCGTCGGTAAGAACACACCTTAATCCAGTTTGAGCACGAAGCTGTAAAGATCCCGGTCAACACATTTGCTTGTGACCTGCTTGACGCATGCTACACTCGAGCAAAAGTTAAGAAGGCGAAGAAACGAGCCAACCTCATCATTGCCGCGCTTCTCAGAGCGGGCTGTCGACTACTTACAACCATTACATAAGCAAAGCGTTGCACTTGAAGCGAATACAATCCATGCAAAGGTCAGCTGCAAAAACCAGAAAGATAGAAGCTGAGAAAAACGGCCCGCCGAGCGTCCCGTTCTGCTTTCGTATGGGAGTGGCTCCTGCTCGGGGTGCGTGCACAAGCAGGTTTTTGTGTTGCTTGCTATCTTGATCCCACAGGAAGCACCTTGGGAGAATTCGCCCCTGTATATGCAGCACCTGCTTAGGGGATTCATGCCAAAGACCTGGTTGCTTGCGAGTGCGCCGGCAAAGCAATCTGAACACCGGAGTTTTGATCGTCACGCGTGGCTCAGGTAGGGTTCTTTCCGTTGGACACTCTGAAAAAGATGTCCAGAAGATGGCCTCGTTTTTCCCCCCAAAGGGCAGAAAGCCAAGCCGTAGCCAACCTTCTTTTAGGGATCTTGCTAGGGAAATGAATTTCTCTTTTCAAGCAAGCCACACCAAATCTTGGCTTGTAGCTGTAAGATCATGGTGGTTTGGGGCTTTGAACCCCGGCTCCTTTTGCAGCCAAATGGGGAAGGTACAATTTGAGGTCCAAACGGAACCAAACCAAACCGCCAGTTAGCTGATCTGAAGGCCATCCTTGCCGCGCTTCGGACGGATACCCCGAGGTTCGGGATCATCGGCCTGGCCTTTCTCTTCATTGGCTGCGCCGGCCCCAAGCCTTCGCGACAAGCGCGCGGTTCGGATGGAAGGCGCATGCCTTGTGAGGCATGTCAAAAGGTTCACCCGGTTCGAGGGAAGGCTTTTAAGGAAACTCCGCCATCTTTGGGGAAATCTGTGTTGATCTTGGTATGGCATATGCACTTGTCAATCTCGAGTTCTCTCGAGTTCTCTGCTTGCGTGTTTGTGGGACATTCCACAATACGTACATGAGCGAGTCAGAGTGACTGTGCGCCCAGAGGGGGGGGTGACGTTCGATGGGCGACGCCGGGAGGATGGTAGAGGTGTTGACAATTTTTGGGAGAGGGGTCGGCTGTTGGCCAAACATTTATCTTTGCTTCCTGGCCCCTTGTCCTGGCTTGTTTAGTGTTTACACTTTTTCGCTTGATAGCTGCAAGTGGCCAAGGTTTTGCTGGTGTGAAGTCATCCAGCACTGCAAAATGCGGAGGCATTCCAGATGGGTTTGTGTCCCAGGGGATCCCAAACACAGGCTTTGGGTTTGCTTTGGAAGGCACAGTTTAGGCAAACAGAACGCCCTGACTTCTTTCCGCAAAGCCAATTTTTGGCCATGGGTCAAAACCCCGCACCCCCAGTGAAGGGGGGGGTCTAAAACGGGTGGTGAATTCACCTACCAACCAAAATGGGATCTTGTTGGTTTTGACAACCACCACCTTCTCCTTCATGGCCTTCTCAATTTTTAGGATATTTTTGACCCACAGCCATCTGGAATTGAACCCTCTGCTCCTCTTGATCTAAGGGGAGAAGGTGCCCTAGCCTCCCACACACTGGGCCCCAAATGACCAAAACTTCGGGCTAGGGCGATCGCTTGGAGGCGGGTTTGTCTCAAAACTTCGGGCAACCCGTGCAATGAGGAGCTTTGGATTTTCCTTGTTTCAACGCTAAAAGCGCGGGTTTCGGAACGAAAGAAGAGAGACATGGCGACTCACGGCATTCCGTGAGCCGTCCGCTTCAAGCTACTGGCGCGTGTACCGGGCCATGTCTTTTGTCAAATCCTTAGCGCTGGCCTTCGCCCTCGCCGTCACGGCACGGGCCGAGCGGGCCGCCGGATCCCTGGGGTTTGGGAAGCTGGCGGCTGGCAGTGAGGGCCAGGCCTGCTGCGTAAGGCCGGAGAAGAATGTGGAGATGACGAGCCCGGCGTGTCTTGGCACTGGAAGCGCCAAAACCCCCCCCCCCCCTTCCATTTTTGGTTTTTCTTTTGGAAACCGGGTCGCTTTGCAAGCCGGCAAGCTCTTTTCTTTTGTGTGAGTGTGCTTTTGGAGAACCCTGTTTGCAGCCCAGGTTTGTTCAGGAGGCCAACGCAATCATGGACGACCTGGTTCGCACCGGCGCGTACGACAGGAACGAATCTGACATCTCCCCGTCCCTGCAGGACAGGGCTGGGCAAAATGTACTTAAACAAACAAAAAAAGGCTCCCCTTCGAAGGCAAACCTAACAAACAAGTCACTGCCCCCTTAAAGGGAAATCAAAAAGAGGTTGTTTCAACATGTTGCAACAGGGTCGCCCGAACCTTGCAGGAGGGTTGCCAGCTCGTGTTCTTCAACAGGCTCTGCCGGAGCCGCGGCCAGTTTTTGGCATATCGGGGATCTCTTCTGATATTCCTCGTGCCAAGTGCGGTGGTTACACAGTAAACCAGCTCCGGGAAAGTCTACAGGAAGCAGCTTCTTGTAGAATTCCTTGTGCCATTAATTTGAAATCTATGGTGGAAATGCAGGAGCCCTTTCTTTTGGGCGCGTTCGTTTTGAACAAGCCCTTGGTTTTCAGCACGTTGGTTTAAGTACCGGGGGACTCTCCTCTTTGCAGAACCTCTGGGGAATCAAATGGGGTTCAAAACCGGGTCAATGGAAAGAAGGAATTGGGGAACTGACTTTCACCGCTGGGTCCGAGGGACGTGAGCCCCGCCTCCGTGGCGGAGCGCGTGGAGAAGGCGAAGGCCGGGGCCAAGTTCCCCCCGGAAGCACTGCAGCGCCTCCAGGCGGTGGGTCGACTCGCGAGGGGAGGGGCGTGTCACCTCCTTTCGGGGTGCCCCGATTGATCGCTCCAAGGAAAAACCCGGACCACTTTTTTGGAGGTTTTGGACTTGGACCACTTTTTGTTGAGCCCTTTTAGTGGGGATGCTTTACGCTTGTTTTTGGCCGATCCGCGGAAGTGAGCACCCGTTTGGGGCACGGTTTCCTGGGTTTCCCGTTCAACCCATAAACCGTACTTCAACAAAGACACCTGGCTCATGCCGCTGAAAGCTTTGGGGTCGATCCCAAACAGGCTCCAGGCTTCAGGGGGTCACCAGGGCTTATTTGCCTGGTGTCTTCTTGGAGGACGTCGTCTTCCAATCCGCCTCCATCATAGGGTCTCTTTCGAGAGCCAGCTGTGCCTCCTCTTTATACGTAATTGTGGCGTGGCTGTCACTCTCAAAGGAAATGAATCTTTCAGTTCGCCCCTGTCAGGAGTTCTTACTTCAGGTTTTGGAACTGTTGCGACATCGGGATGTGCGTGTCTTGTTGGCACCCGTTTTGGCATGGTTTTTGGAGAGAAATAAAAAAGACCACCGCACATTTTGTTCGTCTCCCCCACTTCAACACACTCCCAGCTCCTGTTTTTGTTTAGCCAAGGGGGGTCCCTTTCCCTTCATTTGTTTTGCAGAACCCTCGCTCCAGCCCTGGGGTTCCTGAAGTCTTTTTGCTGGGTCCCATTTTGAGGGGGTCTCAAAATGGGGGTATGGAGTTGGAATCTTTTTCGGGTGATTTTACAGGAAGCTCAAAGGGAGACCACCCAAATTTGAGGGGTCCCCTACTTCGTTGTTCATACTTTAACGTTCGTTAAATTTCGTTGCCCGAACTCTACACATATTGCTTTTGATCGGGCGCATGACTTGGTACCCGTTTTGGGGCGTGGATTTGACACCGAAGCCGAGCATTTCGGGGATCTATGTCCGGTCCACTGGGGGTTTTATTGGGGTTGTGGAGCCGGCACCGGACACGTTTGGCTTGGGTTTAAGGGGAAGGGGAAGCCATGGCTGCCCCACCCCAGAGGTGACAAAGCCGCCAGCTCCGTGATGAGGCGGATGCCCTAAATCTTACAAGGGGAACACCATGTTGGTTTAACTTGGACATCAAGATCGGAGGACTAAACTAGTTGCCAGTTGGACACGGAAAAAGTTCACCTGGGCAAGCCTGGAATGCAAACTGCTGCGACCTCACGCAAGGATTGGGTTTGTAACCTCCATGATGCGTACACCTTTCATCCGATCCCTTCGATATTCAGTAGCCAGGATCCAAGGAGACAACAATTAAGTCTTTAGCAGTACTCCAAGGGGCCAAGCAATTCGTAGCATTTTGCTGATTTGGTCATGACTATGGGCCAGGTTTTAACTCCTCCAAACCTGTGCTGAGTCCCGACTCCGGCCCTCTAGCCTACGGACACACCCTCAGGAAGGGAGCCTTGGTTGATTTTGATCTTGACGGGGAAGTGCCCTGAAGGTGGGGATTCGGACTTGGAGCCCCCCTCCCCTCATTTCTTCATTTGGGGGGGTTCTACTTCGATCCGGGGTTCTTACGCTAGCCGAGGGTCGGGCAGTCCGCAATGCCTGGTAGAATTCGATCCCATGTGCTTCTCAAAGGAATCGGTTGCAAAAAACTGGAGGTTTCCTTTCCCTGGAAAAGCCAAGCGAAGAGGGGTTCACCGCTCCCCGAGTTAGCAGAAGGCCTTCGAGGAGGAATACAAATACGAGTTCCACCCCACGTGCGAGGAGTCGGAAGGCGGGCCAAATCCGAGAAACATCGGGCCTGGCTGTTCCAATTTTGGCCGCGAGCCAGGATACTACATAAACAAGTTCCCTCGAGACCATCCACATCCTCAGAAGGGCGGCAGCTAAGGGTTCTCGGGGCAAATGTGTCGGACTCGACACTTTCGGGGCAAATGTGTCCCAGGACACATTTGTCATCCACCGGGGTCTCTTGCGGGCGACTCTTTCGGGCGGATTTCAGACTTGTTTGATTGAGTTCATGGTCCCCATGTTTCCGAGTTGGAAGGCTCGAACCTGGGATCGCAGCAATGAAAACTCACCCCTCTCTCAGCATCCAAAAGCAAAAGGCCGTACCACCGCGGCCCCAAGTGGATTTCCGTCCCTTGAACGTCAACCCCAACCAAAAACCCATCGGCGATAGGTGTCCTTTTTGGTTGGTTTGGCTGAAACACAGAGGGCGATTCCTGTTTTACCTGGTGGTTCAATCATCTACCAGGGCCATCTGGGTGTGGGTCAAAATTAAACCGCCAGGAATTGGACCGCAGGTTTTAGTCCATGTTTCCATTTACCAGGGCAACCCATTTTGGGAAATTACATTTTTTTAACCCACAGCCCATCTGGCTGTGGGTCAAAACCAATGGTACCATTTTCGGGTAGGTGAGTTCACCACCCATTTTAGAGCCTATTTTAGTGGTTGGATTGGGATGTTCACTGGGGGTACTGGATTTTGGCTTTGACCCATGGCCATTTGACACCCAGGGGCCATCGCCGCGTCGCGTTGTCATGGAGCTCCGCAGGCCTCGTGGAGGCCGCCGACCGCCGGCGCTGCAGCTTGGAGAAGTTCCTGGAGCTGGTGAAGCGCGGGGGGGGGGGAACGGGGGGGGCGCCAGTTTCGGCGCCGGGAGGCGCGACATTTCGTGGCGCAAGAATGGGGAAAAAGGGGGGGGGGGGAAGGGGGGGTACCCCCAAAATGAGTGTTCTTTTATTGTGTTTTCTCTTTAGCTTCGCTTTTAAACTCAGCCCCCAAAAGTTGGGCGCCCGCCAAAAAAAACACACACACACACACCCAAGGGTTGGTGTGTGGGTGTTTTCTTTTTGAGAGCGGCCTTTTCACCTTCATCTAAAGGGCACCAAAAGGAACAACACCATTGGGGGTCCCCCTATTTTGACACACACCCAAAGTGTGTCTCAAAATGGCGAACCCAAATCTAGGGGACCACTATATATTCCGAGCCCCAGAACCATACTCAAATGCAAACCAACCATACCACAACCAGGGGTGCAGCTCTATTTCCTCCTTGGTCCATGGCTTTTTTGAGCCTCTGAGCCTGCGCACTTCATTGCTTGCTCCAGATTGAGAGGTGCTTCGGAAATGGGACAACTCTCGACCGAAACCAGCCAGGGGTTTGTCGGGTCTCGAGAAGATTCTACAATTTCTTTGCGGCAAAACCAATCCGAGGGTGAAATGAGCAGATTATTTACTTAGATCCAGCTCTTGTTTCAACTAGCTCACCATGATATAGATCCATTGCTTGGATTTGGTTCTTACTTCAGGATATTGAAGTCAGAATCCTTTTAGTTATTTCAGGATTCCTTTGCCATAGACAATAGCATCGGGCCAAGCACCAAGGGTAGCGTTGGTTCAGTTTCCCTTCTCCTCCCAGAAAATTTATCAGGCTTTGTGGCCGACTATGACATGAATGAAGCACAATCCAACAACATGTGAAGTACCATTGTCAACCCTTGTGAAAAATAGGTACCCAAAATGGAACCCTGGAAAGTGGAAACATGGACTAAAACCTGCGGTTCCCTGGTGGTTCAATTTTGACCCATACCCATGTGGTAAGGCCAATGCCTTGTGTTCGGAGCTGCCAAAAAGAGAACGGATGCCATTTTTTGGAGGTCCCCTACAAAAAGTCCCACCCATTTTGAGACAGACAAAGTTGTGTGAATCTTGGGTTTGGGACGAGAAGGTTGGAGCGATGCTGTTGGGGATACTTGTGGTTGGAAAGTCATTGCTTCTGGTTACCACAGCGGCAGGTAGCATGGGAAGACCGCTTAATCGCATGAGAGAGTAACATCACGGCTTGCGATGGGATCGCAGAACAGAGGCTTGTCAAATCTTGAACCTCTTTAATCCTCCGGGCTCTACTATCCGAGCAAAGCGGAAGCTGGTCAACGGGTTCTGGATGTCCTTTGCCAGAAGCGACACTTCTAGCCTGCCATTTTTGTAGCAACCCTGGTTGCCATGTCAAGGTTGTCAGGCAAGTACCTGTTTGAACCGACTTCATTTGGTTCAAGCCTCAGCAAAACAAACAAACAAACAAACAAACAAACAAACAAACAAACAAACAAACAAACAAACAAACAAACAAACAAACAAACAAACAAACAAACAAACAAACAAACAAACAAACAAACAAACAAACAAACAAACAAACAAACGAACGAACGAACGAACGAACGAACGAACGAACGAACGAACGAACGAACAAACAAACAAACAAACAAACAAACAAACAAACAAACGCGGCGTTTTGGGAGGAAGTGGACGGAGATCCTCGAGCAGGATGATCCGAACCTCAGCGAATACCACAAAGCGTTTGCTTCTCTGAGAAAGGTGCGTCTCCTGAGAGAACTGGAAGAAGAATTTCCGTAGGCTCGCGCGGCCAGAGCCAAATTTGTGGGGCGGCTTGCTATGGGACTTGACGTCCCTTCACACCAACCTACACAGGGCGCCCAGCAAAAAGCAGGCGACCCCAACCCCACATTTTGAATGGAGCCCCCTTGTGAAGGGCCCGGCTTTTTCATACCGGGGTTGTGGGGCCGCGTGGTTTGGAGTTCGAGGAATTCCCGATGCCTGGCTTGAATGCTGAAGTGCGCTTGCCACATGATTTGCCACCGAGCCATTTGTTTTGATTTGCTCCTCGCCCCTTCGGCGCCTCCAAACCCTCGGGCTCCAAACCACAAGAGGAATGAGGGTCCAAGGCCATGGACCCTAACCTGGTCGAATGCGGCCCCCGGCGCACGCGCATGTTTCAAGCAATGCGGAGGCCTGGAAAGTCCAGTGGGAGTGAGTGGCAAAAAGGCGTGGCGGCTCGCCGGGCTTCCCCTTTGCCGCGGAAGCGGCCTTAACGTGACTTGCCAAAGGACTTGGTGGGTGAAGGGGGCTCAGCAAAAGCTTTTGTGGGTCAAAGGGTCCAAGGATCTCCCAGAAATCACCGGGAAGTTCTGATGCCTCTCGTAGAAGGGATAGGTGCAGCTTATCTATCGATGTCACAGGTGTCAGCGAGTTTGTTTCTTGGTGGGTGTTTTGGGTGTTTGCTTCTCCCCCAAACAGGAATTGCGCTCAGGACACACTACCCGCTGCCCTTCTTTCAATCATGGAGGCTGACAGAAGGGATTTGAGGGCGCTCAAGACTGTTGGAAAGAGAGCATCCACGAACCCTCCGAGCTTATGAGCATGCCCGGAACCCCCATATCAGGGCCCTGACGCTTGCGCTTCGCAAAATGCTGAGCACTTGGACCTTGAACCTGTAATTTTTTGGGACCCAGCATTCTTTCTCACTCTTTGCAGCCAGGGCAACCGCCAGCAATAGCTTGCCAGATCAAAAAGGCCTCGTGCAAGCAACTCGCGTGAGTCCAAGGTGCAGATGCCAATGCTGACCAGATCTCCTGGCGCCTTGGATGGGGCACCGGGAGGGAGCGGGGGCGGGGTGGAGCGACCTTTGACTTGGGGTTAGGATGGTGGAGTCATGTACCCCTGAAATCCGGATTCGGACAACCCTCTCTTGCTCGCTCGCTCTCTCTTGGCTCGTCTCGTCTCGTCTCGTCTCGTCTCCTCTTCTCTTCTCCTCTCCTCCCCGCTCTCGCTCTCTCGCTCTCTCTCTCTCTCTCTCTCTCTCTCTCTCTCTCTCTCTCTCTCTCTCTCTCTCTCTCTCTCTCTCTCTCTCTCTCTCTCTCTCTCTCTCTTTCTTCTCTCTCTCTCTCTTTGTCAGTAACCTCCACTAAAGGGCGGGGGCCGTGTTTGACGGGAAACCGAATGGAAACCAACAGAAAGACACCCGCACGGCTGGGCGTGTGGAAATTGGCCGGAAAGCTGGGAGCACCAAAGAGATGGCTTTGGGTTGAAAGTTCGAAAGCCGAGCTTGTTTGGCTGTTCCTCGAGGGATTCCCGCAAAACTTTGGTGGTTTCGCGCCTCCCCCAATATCCTCCAAACAGGAGACACCCAATTTCAGCTCTCAGAGCCCGTCAGTACCGCTTAAGCGGCGCCCCAGGATCGGCCTGGCACTGCGAACTGTGCTGCTGGTTTGCCCGTGGGTGCCGCACTAAGCGCCCTGAGAGTCTGACAGTCTGAGAGTTTGCTTCACGTGGATCCCACGACACCCATCCATGTTTTAGAGGTAATTGTTAACGCCTGCTCTTTAGGACTTTAGGTTCCATGTTGAATTCCAGGGGAGTGGTTGTAATTTTAGATCAGAGTGGGTGTCCTGCAAATCACTTTGCTTTCCAGTGAATGTCATCGAACAGGACGCCCGGTGTGAGGGTTGACGGGCTTACGAATAAACACCAGGCTGAACTACACCCTTTTTTTGACGGTTGGCACCGGCAGGTGCCCTAAATAAATGTTGCAAAGGCACCAAGTTGCACTCCTCTCCTGCACCGTACTTTTCCATGGTTTTGTGGTTGACGGTTGGATGACTTGCAATATTGAGTTGGCCTTCACCATATCCTCGGACATTTTTCAGGCCAACCTTCGTGAGCGTCAGAATGCGGGCCAGAGTCGGGTTCCGGTCCTTGTGGGTCCTTTTTGGTACAACAGGTCAACTATATTTTTTAGTGCACATATTTTGAGCAAACACCCTCAACCATCTAGAATCCTCCGATTTTTTCCAGCAAATACAAGCCTTCGGCCTCAAACTTCTGGGGGTCGATTGGCGCTTTCTGGGTTTCGGCCGGCTTCTGCGGAGCTGCGAGGTGGGGGCGGACTGGACCTTTCACCTGCGGGGTGCCCGGGCTCCCAGTCTGGTTTTGACTGGTGCAACTCCGAATCAGTGCCCTACCCATTTACGTTTCAGCACATGTTTGTCTATTCGTGTTAAAGGGAATCTATATTACTGGAATAGTTGTTTCCAGGGGAAGAAAAATGGACATGGAGGAAATTGGTTGTTTGAGAAACCCGAAACAGCACCCTGTTCCGGGAGAATATCCGGGAGATGGCTTCGATGTTGGACGTAACCGTTTTTTCTTGTTTCGCTTTTGCCAACCCAAAGGGGGTTCACAATATTTGACAAACTCTCACCCTCCCTGGCTTCTGATGCTGAGTTCGGATCAATCTGGAGAAACAAGAAAGTATTCGAGCTCACCCATGGGAAAAACGAGCGATTGCACCCATGATGAAATTCCCTTACTTGGGGGATTCCTCGACTGCGTAGGACGCCCTGCAGGGGGCTCGCGGCAGTTTCGTGCGGTGTGTCTTTGTTTGAAGGTTCCCTTTTTGTGGTTTAGAGGAAAACCAAAGGAGTTCCTGTTAGGTTGCCTCCATGAGACAAACCGTCCTAAGCGCACCCCGGGGTAATCGGGTACCCAAAACAAAACACAGCCATGAGGAGCTCGCCGGGGCTTTGGCCTAGGTTCCAAAGGCTGAAAAAGCCGTCACGCTCGGCTTGAACCTTTTTGGGGTTCCGTGCCGTGAGGGCGATTTTTCCGACCTTTGCAACCCACGGGTTTGGAGGAACCGACGGATGGAACACTTGGTTGGACATGGGTTGAGAGACCCACTATGACACACCGCTATCATGTTGCCGGGTTTTTTGCAGGTACTCTATTTTGGCATGCAACACCACGGGGGCTTCGGAACGTTGGCGTTGTTCGCCCTCAAATTGGTCGAATGCGCAATCCAAGAGGAACATCATCCAAAACTGCTGCCTCGGATATGTTTGTTTTTTAAGGTTGACTGGCTATTCCTTCAGAATCTAAAACAGCCTGTCTTCGACATGTACTTTGGTTGCTGGCTCCGGGAAAAACCATCCAAGTGGGTTCATTCCCGCACTCCCTGACTCAGGATTAATAAGCCCGTTTTATTAGGGGGGTGCTCTCTCCAAAAGTGATGAATCCTCACTAAAAGGGGACACCCTATCAACCAGGGGTTCATGGGGTTCACATTACTGAGCAGCAAGTTGGGTTTCAAGTACACCGCCCACGTGATCCTCCCGGATCGGAGCCGAACTCCGATGGCGCCGAGGATGAGCAGCTGATGTGCGGCTCAGACCGGCCAGTTTTTGCGTCCTTCATGTCTGGAAATTGGAATCCCCGAACATGAAAACGGCTTCCCTCATGGCGATGTGGCAAACCTAGGACCATTCGGCGTCAACGCGTGTGTGTTGAGTTGCAGAGACGGGACTCGCATGTCGTTTGGCTGCTTTTTGCCAAGAAGACCTGAAGAAGACGCAAGACATTGAGCATACCTATGCGGAACAAAGTTTTAACATATATGGCTGTGGGTCAAAAATAGGCACCCAAAATCGGAACCTGGCAAATGGAAAAGTAAGCTAAAACCTGCGGTTCCCGGGTGACTTAATTTTGACCCATGCCCATACATATATATTAATATATAAACATTACATATATATATGTATATATATATATATGCACACATTTTACATATGTCTAAAGTATATAGGCGCACATTTTCCTGTAGACACAATTGTGGACTTTCCTTCCCTCAGCTTCTTTGTCCTGAGCAGTTGTGCTCTTGGTGACTGTCTTGACGATTCTGCCGCGCCGCTGCTTGGCGATTTTGGCACGATTCGTCCTGGAAAGAGTTGTGCAGGTGTACGTTTGTATATATATATATATATATACAGATATGTCATGCCCCCGGGTGTGTGTAGGATCCCTCTAGGACTCTAGGACACCTCCCCCGAAGATTCGGCGTTGTTTTCATTTGGCCGGCGATCAACATGGCAGGTTCCACCCTGGTCACTGCATCCATGTGGCTTTGGACGCCCGCGCCTCGATGTCTTGATGCTGTTTCAGTGGTTTTGTTCTTGGGTGCATTGTCCAAACCCTGGCCAGGCTTGTAGGTTCTTCAATTGGACACCCTGTGTTTGGCTTGGCAAGTCAGTTGTCGGGGTTGTGAAAACCCAATTTCTTTTTTGGGTCTTTGTGCGCGTAATCAAGTTTGTGATTTACGAAAAGAATGCGTATTAATGTGAATCATGGGTGGTGCCCCTTTTGGTGCTTGGACGTAGTTCACTTTTGTTGGGAGTGTTTGAAGTGGTTCTGCGACCCGGCTCAGAATTTAACTCGAATCCCCAAGTGAATGATGTCCACCAAGGGTGCACAAGTACTGCGCGCCCAAGTGCGGTCCTTTGCATTGGTCAGAACCGTTTCAATCGCTTGGGTCACGTGCGTTTTATAGGGTCAAATGGAATGGCAGTTGCAATTTGATTTTGGCACCTTCGACTCGGTTAGTTTCAACACCCGCGCTGGCCGCAATTCTTTGCTGGGCTTGGCTTCATGCTGGAGCAGTCGAATGGTGCGGTTTACCGTTGTTTACTTTTGCTTCAACTCTTGAGGGCACCTGCCGTAGGAGAAGAGGGGAGAGGGGCCGATCTTCGGCTGAGTCCTCAAAGTGCGGGGCAAGTGTTCACGTGGTAGGAGACTGGATTTTTGAGACAACATTGGGGCCACACCTCGACTAGTGCTTATATCTCTTGCACGTTGTTCGGGTCACAGGCTGCTGCCTCTCTTTCGGACAAACTACGCAATGCAGTGCGCTGCAAGTACAAGCTTGTGCCCCGCCAGTCGGCTCGGGATCTTGCGACCCACGGTTTTCTAGCCTGACCCTGCGGCTTCTCCTGACTAAAGTTTAGCGCGCTATAGCTTGGTCGCCGAGCGGGGCTTGTTGGCGCGCCGCGCGCGTCTCTGGGCTGGTGGTTGCGCAAATCGCTTGCGCCGAGGGCGCTGCTGGTCCTGGAGCTCCTCGGCGCCGCGGGCTCAGAGCGTTTTTCGGGGAGCCAAGCTTGCAGCCTGGGGCTTCCTTCGCTGGGGTGCTTTGCCACTCTATGGCCGCGCGCCGGACTTGCGTTAATCTATGATTCACGCTGCAGAGGATGCAAGAGTACCGAATTCGTATCTGGGGGATATTCAGATGAATGTGGTTTCCGATGAGCTTTCATTAGACCAAACGAGCGACCTATGTACAGCTCTCTGTTCTTGGATCAGGAAATAACATGAGTGCTGATGCTTCGTATCGCGACATGTAGTGAGTTACCTTTGCGTTGTCTGGCCTGCATGTAAGAAGCTTACAGTCTTACAAGCGTGCTTTTTGCAAAAAATGCCGTAATGAGCAGGCGTTGATGTTCGTGTAAAATCACGGTAACAAGGCTGCAAAAGTCGTAAGGAGCATGTAATGATGTTTGTGTACAACTGGTGAAAATGATGAATATGCACTGATGTTCATGTAAAATGCAGAAACAAAACATCAGTAATATGTGACAGTGTCTGTGAAATCATGGGAAAACAACGGGTTCATGCTCATTTTAAACCAATGTACCTTGCTTCGACAAGTTGTCCAACAATTGTGGTGATGTGAGTTTTTTGTTGTTCTGTGGTGGACAGGGGCAGCGCCTGTCTCGTCGTCCACGCCAGTTCTTCCTCCCCAGGCAGACAGGCGCCAGCGATCTCATGGCAGATTTGCCAGCGCCTGTCTCCACTACCAGGGCGAGCACAGTCCTCCTCCCCCCAAACAGACAGGCGCCAGCGATCTCAACGCAACGCGAAGCCAAGGCTGGCCAAGCTTTGCTTAGCACTGTTAAAGTTACCCTGGTTCTTCACTTGTTCAGCATGGCTACCCCTTAGCTGAAAAATTATCCTGCGCATCACAGTTTTTTTGCACTACAAGAGTCCCACCTGTGCACCGCAGTTTTCCCCCTTTGCACCACAAGGATTCTTCCAGTACTAGTACGTTCCGCAGTTTCCCCCTTTGCGCCACAAGAATTTCCCACGTATACCGCAATTTCCCCCCTTTGCACCACGAGAATTGCCATTGTAAAAGCAGATTTCCTCCTTTGCGCCACGAGAATGTCCTGTGTCTACTGCAGCTTTCCCCTTGTGCGCCACAAGAATTTCCCTTAGCATCACACGAATTTTGCACGCGCGCCGCAGTTTTCCCCCTTTGTATCACTTGTATACAGCAGGCTACCCCCTTTGCTTGTCTACTGCAGTTTTAAGCTTTTGCACCACAAGACTTCCGCAGGTTTATTGCAGGTTTCCCCGCACAAGAACTGCCCCTGTGTACTGCAGCTTTCCCTCTTCGCACCATGAGAAGTCTCCCTGTTTACCACAGATTCCCCCTATGCACCACAATAATCCTGCGCGGTTACTGCAGTTTTCCCTTTTTCGCACCACAAGAATAGCCTCCTTGTGCCGCAGTTTTCCCGCTTGCGCGCAACCACCGTATACCGCCGTTTTCCCCCCTTGCACCACAAAACGTCCGCCCGCGAACCGCAGTCTTTTTTCTTTGCGCCACAATTTCCCGTTTTTCCTCCTTTGCACCACAATCTCCCACGTATACCACCCCACTCTCGCCCTTGTGTGCTGCAGATTTCCCCCGTTTTACCACGAGAATTCCCTCTGCTGCAGTTTCACATGAATTCTGCTCTTCAACTCCGGTTGGCGCGAAGAGGATGGGATGAAGCGGCGCTACATCACTGGCAAGGCCTTCCAGAGCAGATGATGCAGGGTCTGGCGGCGGCCATTGTATGTAGGGCGGGGCCAATCCTGGAGGCACTGCTGGAGAACCCAACAACTCCACCCAAGCGATCGCACACCGGGGGACAACAAACGACAGTCCTTGAGGCGGAAGGTGGGACAACTGGCCTTGACCTTGGGCACACAGCCTTCAAACAGCGTCCATCAACGATCGCAGTCAAGATTTGTGTAAACTGCACCCAGAGGGGGACAGGCTCCAGGAGTCGCTCTCTCTTGCTCGCGCCCCTTCCCGGAAGACCTGCTGGACAGCATCCGGGAGATCCTGGCTCCTGCACAGGTCGACCCACTGAAGGCCGACCCTTCTTCCTGGACATCATACACAGCCTGTTCCCTCCACTACCAGCGTTGGACAGCTGTCACAGACTCCAGAGTCCACAGCTGCAGAGACACACTTGTCACAGCAATGTTCAATCTGCAGGATGATGTTGCTGCTTAGGCCACCTGCCAGCAAATTTGGCCTGCCAAGATGTAGAAGAAGGTGTCGAACGGGACACACGGCAAGTCACTGAAGGCATGCTTCACATCATGAAAGAAGTCAGGTGAGTCTTTTGAGGCCAGCATTCCTGCTGCACTGCAGTTGGCCATACCATGCTTTTGGCCTTGAGTTTCTTGCAGGGTGAAAAGCCTGGTGCATGGCTTGTTTGACAAGTACCGCCGCCTGATCCGCGACTGCAAGCTGTCGCAGACCATGGTGACCTCTTGCAAGCAACCCTGGCAGCGCAGTACTTGTGCTTGACTTGCTTGCTTCTAGAGTTTTTGTTTCAACTGATCTTCTCAAATGTGTTAAGTTGTCATTGTCTTGTTGGGGTTAGGATGGGGATCTCTCCAGAAATACTCCCACGAACTTCACGTGATCTATACCGCAGTCTGCCGTGGTTTTCCCCCTTTGCGGCACAAAAAAGTCATCTGTTTACCAGAGTCTCACAGCAGTTCTCCCCCTTCGCACCACAAGAACTTCCAACGCGTAACGCAGTTTCCCCCTTTCCCCGTGTCTACTGCAGTTTTCCCTTTCTGCACCACAGGAATTGTGCTTGTGAACGCCACTTTCCCCCCACACCGCAGCTTTCCCTCTTTGCGCCACAAGAATTGCCCTTTTGCACAGCAGGTTTCCCCCTTTGCACCATCAAGAATTCCGCGTGTCTATTACAACTTTCCCCACAAGAATGCCGGCAGATTCCTTTCGCTTGGCGTTGCTCAGGCGACTTCATCCTTTCTGAGAGCATCCTCTTCGCGCCAACCGGAGTTGAAGAGCAGAATTCATGTGAAACTGCAGTAGACACAGGGAATTCTCAAGGGCCACCTTGTGGCGCAAAGGGGGAAAATTGCGGTAAACGTGGGAGATTGGTGCAAAGGGGAAAACTGCGGGAGATTGTGGCACAAAGGGGGAAACTGTGTTACGCGGGCGGACGTTTTGTGGCGCAAGGGGGGAAAACTGCTCTTGTGGTGCAAAAGGGGAAAACTGCAGTAACCGCGCACGATTATTGTGGTGTGAAGGGGGAATCTGTCGTAAACAGGGAGACTTCTGATGGCGCGAAGAGGGAAAGCTGCAGTGCACAGGGGCAGTTGTTGTTTTGCAAAGGGGGAAACCTGCAATAAACCTGTGGAATTCTTGTGGTGCAAGAGGGGAAAACTGCAGACAGGTGGAATTCTTGTGGTGCAAAGGGGGAAGCCTGCTGTATACAAACTGCTGTATACAAGCGGAAGTCTTGTGGCTCACAAGGGGAAAGCTGCAGTACACACGGGAAATTCTCGTAAGGAAATCTGCTTTTTTACGATGGCAATTCTCGTGGTGGAAAGGGGGAAAATTGCGGTATATGTGGGAAATTCTTGTGGTGCCAAGGAGGAAAAAAGGGAAAACTGCTGACTGCTGTACACAACGAGAATTGGAATACAGCTGAACTTCGCGTGGTGCAAAGGGGGAAAGCGGCGGTATGCGTGGGAAATTGTTGTGGCGCAAAGGGGGAAAACTGCTGTACACAGGCTATGTGGTGCAAAGGGGGAAACTGCGTTATGCGTTGGAAATTCTTGTGGTGCGAAGGAGGAAAACTGCTGCGCACAGGCGGAACTCTTGTGGCGCATGTGGGGAAACTGTGGTGTCAAGGTGGCAAAGGGGGAACGTACTAGTAACTCTGGGGGGATCCTTGTGGTGCAAAGGGGGAAAGCTGTGGTGCACAGGTGGGATTCTTGTAGTGCAAAAAGACTGTGATGCGCAGGAGAATGTTTTCAGCTCAGGGGTAGCCATGCTGAACAAGTCATGACAAACGAACTGATGAATCTGTCACCTGAAGAATCAGGGTAACAGTGCTAAGCAAAGCTTGGCCAGCCTTGGCTTTGCGTTGCGTTGAGATCGCTGGCGCCTGCTGGCAAAACTGCCATGAGATCGCTGGCGCCTGTCTGCCTGGGGAGGAAGACGACGAGACAGGCGCTGCCAACGTGTTGCCCCCTGTCCACCACAGAACCACACAAATCGCACATCACCACGTTTGTTTGACAACTTGTCGAAGCAAGGTACATTTGTTTAAAATGAGCATGAGCGCTTTGTTTCCCCATGATTTCACAAACACTGTCACATATTACCGATGTTTTGTTTCTGCAAATTTACATGAACATCAGCGCATATTCATCATTTTCACCAGTTGTACACAAACATCACTATATGCTCCTTACGACTTTTGCAGCCTTGTTACCGTGATTTTACACGAACATCAACGCCTGCTCATTACGACTTATTCATCATTGTTACCTTGACTTCACACGAACATTTGCAGTTTTTTTGCAAAAACATGCTTGTAAGACTGTAAGCTTCTTAAATGCAGGCCAGTTGTTACGTTGTGTTACGACCAAGGTACGTTCTGATGCTCTTTTGGTTGTTCTCCTTCTGGGCCTCAAAACGTGTTGCGTCAAGTGTTTTGGCAACTGCTGCAACCTGTGGCCGCCAAATTTATCCCGGCAGGCCTGCGCGCTATGCTGGGGCGCCGCTGTGTTTGCGGAGCATGAGCTGTCGCTGCGGCACCTGGCCATTCGGAGCCGCTCGGCTGAGAAGGAACATTCATCTAGGAGCGACAGACGATGTTGTCCCCCAGAGTTTTATTTTATAGTGGGCCTTTGTGTAGCCACCTGCACGTGCAAAAGACGAGCAGGTTTGAAGGTGCAAATCCAAAAGGTTGCTTTGTTGGCCACTGTTGTGGCAAAGGGGAATCGCAACAACGCACATGTGGGTGCTGGCTTTGGAGCGTCCGGTCGGGACGTTTGCGGCTGGCAGGTTGTGTTGTTTGCGGCCTTGTTCTTTTGAAACTTCACAAGTGCGCTTTCAGCAAAAAGGTCCAAGGAGGCATGGTGTAACTGTCCAACTTCGCTTTCACTGATTCACTCTGGCTGAGGCATGGAGGCGCCAGAAGAGGGGAACCCTTGAGCTTTCGCCGGGCGCCCCGCGCATCGCGCTTTGCGCGCGTGCGCGGCTGGGGTGAAAAGTCGCACAGGCTAGCACGGTGCAGGGCCTGAAGCAAATCCACCTGGTGAAAGTGTTGGGGGGGCCGAGGACCAAATGATGCTTAAGTTTTTCTTTGTAAGGACACGTGTTGGTTTTTAGCGGCCCTTTTCTTTGGCTCGGCCCTCAGGACCATGGGATCAATGTGCATAGGTTGCTGCCCCACGCAGGCACTGTCTCGGGTGGTGGAAGCACGGCTCGGCGAATGCCGGGGTGCTCAGAAAGTGCCTTGGAATGTGTAGCGCAAAAAAGGTCGGTGCTGTGGAAAGGGCGGTGCCTTGGTTGCCCTTGTAGGTTTTCATTTTGAGGGGGCTCGGCGTAGGAGCCCAGGACTTGAAAGAACGCTAGAGATTCTTCTGTGAGAATGGGCGAATCAATCGCGTGCAAAATATGAGCCTGGTTGGCATCCTGCTGTTGGCAGGGGATAAGATGAAGACGCATCAAACTGGCAGAGCTGGCCATGTAGCACAACCGAGAGCGACTTGAGTACTGCACCTCTGGGTAGTCCTAATGGTGCAACAAGTTTCCGGGCTATTGGAACAGCAGGACTCCGGGCACAAATCGATCTTTGCATAGGGACTTGCCTCCACCCATGGTACCCCCCCGGCTTTTGTACGGGCATAAGGCCAACCTCAGAAGTAGTGGTTTTTCCTTGTAAGGTGGAAAACCAGGAGAGCCGTCCAAAAACCAAGACGCGAACAAATATTTGTGAATGACTGTCAGCGAACTGCTTGCCCAAGCAGTTTGCGGGCAGGAGCTTGTGGGCGACACAGGCAGACCGACAATGCTGCTATTGCTGCTGCGTGGATTATGCATTTTTTTATGGCCCCTTGAGGGCTCCACGGACAACGGGGCCTTTGCAAGCAGCAAAAGCTTGTAGGTGGCAGCCTTGCGCTGAGCTGCAAGCATCGGACCTGCGAATCCAGGACGCGGCAGTCGAAATTACATCGTTGCAACAAGCCATGGTTTGTCACGTTTTCTCGGAGCTTCTTGCGGGTTGGTTCGGCAAAGGGGCGTCTCCCAAGCACTTGCCAAATCCCACCGCGCGGCACACTCACCGACAGTCAAGGTCGTCCCGGCAATTCAGCCGGAAAGCCGCTCGTTCGGCCATTTCCCCGCCAGCGGCGCTTGTGCGGTATGCTGCAAACTCGGTACACTTGAAGCCCAACCACCTGCGGTATGCGGTAAACTCGGCAAAGCTCGGCACACTTGAGACACGTTCTTGGCGGCGCTTGCGCTGTATGCTGCAAACTCGGCCCTGCGGTATGCGGTAAACTCGGCACTTGAGACCGGTCCCGTTCTTGCCGGCAGTTCAGCCGGCCGCCTGTTCGGCCATTTCCCGGCCAGTGGCGTTTACACGGCATGCTGCAAACGTGGTACACTTCAGGCCGAACCCCTGCCGATCCTCGCTCCCTTTGCGGTTAGACAACTATACGAGAACCCAACTTCGGGTTTTGCGTTTTGTGATGGAGCCCTCCAGGATGGAGAAGCCCCCAGACACAAAACTCCCGAACATTGACTGGGGCTCAGTTGCACAGCTTCTGCACCGTGTCGGGGTAAAAAAGGTCCCCAACCTTGCAGAATCCGCCGCTCCGGATGGTGAATTCGATATGGGCGTGCCTTAAAATAGAGTACCCCCAAAATGGCCGGTTTCCCTTTCGCTTCCCTTGAAACCCAACCAAAACGGGCCGTCCATAGCTTGATTGCGATCAGTCGCCAGCGCTAAGGCTTGCGCAATGACAAAATTCCAGACAGCAAGTTGGTGGAGATGGTGGCTGTCCTCAAGGCTGCGTCGGCGAGTTGCTGGGTCGCGAAGTGGGGAAACGGAGGGCCTTTTAAGATACATCTTGGCCAGAATTCAGAACTATCTTTGTCAGCTGTTTCGCGTACCGCGTGATTTTTAGGTGTATCTGGGACCTGTTTCAGTTTTGAGGCCCCAGCGTCCTCTTTTGCTCCTTTTCATGGGGTTGTCTTGAGATTAGGGGCACCTTGTGGTCTCCCTTCAACGCCAACCAAAAGGTTTTTTTTGAACAGACACCCAGCTTACCCCTTAAGAACACGTAAAGGCCTTCGCGGCAACAATCCGTGTCACGCCACCAGCGCAATTTCCAGCTGCGCTTCGCTTTGAAAGTTTGGCGCCTTCCAAGATGTCTACGCAGAACAGATGGGTGGCAGTAGGTGGGTGTTTGCTACATTTTGGGGGGTCAACCAAGCCAAGCCATTTTGGATGGGGTCAACCAGGACCTCTTCAGTGGTCATCCGAGTGTGGCCTGGTTCGAAGGCTCCAGGCCTCAAGGGGGCAAGTGAAAAAAACCATTTTAGGGGCCGAGTCGCTAAAAACATAAATAAAAACACGGTTTCACTCCATCCCAACCAATGCCTGGCGTGGAAGTTGTCAAGTCTAGGGGCCTTCACCTGGGTGATTCGGAAAATCCAGAGACTCCTTAGCAACGTGGGCTTGAACCACTCCTGCTTCGTGGTAGTTCTGGTATGACAGTTCTTTGTTCACTTTGTGTTTGACTACGCCTTTTGACTACGCCTTTTTCCTCATCCTCGCCGTGGATTGTAAAAGCGTAGGATTTAGGTTTTAAACCAACGAATTGTGTAATGATTTTTCCATTCACTTCGTCCCTAGTCATTGTTTGAATCACAGAACTGTCAGTATCGGTATATATCAATTTGATGTGTTCATTGTAGTTTTCTTAAGGACATCATAATAAAACTGACACATATGTAATTTGCTTAAATCTAAAAATCCTCATTCCTAGGAAAATCGGTTTGTCCAATTTCAGTTTCGCTTTAGTTTTTTCAACTCCTACCAGATTTTCATGTATAATGCATCTGTTTTTGAAGGTTGGATTATTCACGCATTTTTCATATCTATCTTCATTATCTACTAATTCAAAATCCATGTGGTTTCGCTTGTCCTCCATGGTTTTTCCATACACCGCGTTATTCATTAATTTAAATACATCCTTCTCAAAATCACTGTTCGCTTCTTTCCTTTTACCAGTGTTAAAATCAATCCACGGTTTCAACCATGCCCTTTGTTGGAACTTGATTATCCTATGGACTGGTCATTTTCAAACCCATTTTTAGATAATACTATAAGGTCTTGATATGAACCACATATTTTTCTTTATCCTTTAGATTTAATATTAACTTACTGGTTTTCTCGTCCTTCGGGGTTTTCCCGTCATAATATATTTTATAGACTTGCTTTTGATAATCGGAAAGCATATCCACATCTACTTTCATTATTTCAGGTGCTAGTGGATAGTCGGAGTGGTAGTCGTGGGGGTATTCCAAACCAACTTCCATAATATAACCAAACTCATTTTTTTTTATCACACTTTTCAACAATGGGAGTTTTCTTTGCCCACTTGATATTTTTCAATGGCAACTTCTGGGACATTGCCAAACCATACAAGTTATTAGCATCCAAGTAACTAATATAATTTGATGGTTTGTTCTCATATGCTTCCTCCATATACTTATTATTGGCAACTGCTAATTTATGACTGACCTGACACATTCCACCTCTCATTCCCTTTTCAACCATCTCATACATTTCTTGGTCATGCAATTGTTCTATCTCAACACCAGTTTTTAGAAGCATTGCGTCCCAAGCAAAATTAGGTAACGTATAATAATGAGCGGGGTCTACACCGTAGTATTCCATACACAAGTCCCTAAAGTGTTCAAACACATCGGTCAGTAGTAAAACATCAGTTCTTAAATACAAGTCGTGATACTGTCCAAGTGTTCTAATCCCGAAGTGCTTCCATACTTTCAACGCGCTTTCATAATCTTTATCACTCACATGTTCTTCACTCAATTTACTGTAAAACGCTTCTTTTGGTGGTAGTTGCCTTTCCTTAAGCCTTTCAAAGTCATCAAAATAATTCCAAATCTTCATCGGTTTTAACATATGGGTTTCTAACGCTGTATCTGAAATTGTTCTTCCAATTCTCACGCTTTTCACCATCTTCATATTTTGATAAATTTACCAATTTATCCAAAGAAGATGAGAAGAAACTGAAACTGTCCTTGAAACAAATATTTTTAAAACCAAAGGTTATAAACTTCTCGCTGTTCTGAGCGATGCATTCTATTTTAGAATTCTTGTTCAGTTCGTGCGCCTTGTTAATGATTAGGTGAGCATCGTAGTTTTTAAGGTTCTGAGGAAACACGTGGATTTTATAATATCTCATACTAAAACCAAGATTACAATCATGGGCACAACCTCTATATGTTCCCGTAACGTGGCAATGGTCACGGACCTTCTTATCCTCAGGTTCAAAATCATTTCCGCAGATAAAGCAATTAGTAGCATTTTCAAAATCTTCCTTGTCCTTTTCAGTCATGATTATCTCTTGTACTTCCTTCATCCTATTAATAATATCTTCTCTGACTTCATTGATGTTTCCAACGAACTTATCCATACAATCTTCACCTCTGTATAAGTAAGGCTCACTACTTCCGGTTATAGCATTGACCACATTAATCATAAAAAAACACACGGACGGTGATTTTGATAAGATGTTGTGTTTGCTTTTTCTGATTTGCTTTTAACATCAATGGGCAGGGTCAAACATTCAAAGTCAGCATAGATTACAAATGGAGCTTTAAGTTTCTTAAAATGGTTTTTGAATGCTATTGTTTCACCTGATACTTCTTCGCCTTCATCTTGTTAGTTTGGCTACTCATTAGCTTATCATAATTTTGATATAAGCGTAATGTGATTTAACATCATCAGTCAATTTAATCAAATCTATTTTGTGTTGCGCTTGTGGGTTGTTGCTTCCTTTGTATAATAAAATTGTTTTACTATTCGTATCAGGGTTGATGTAATAAACATTGACAGATATATACGTTTGTTTTGTTCTTCAAACTGTTCAATCTCATCATTGCCGACAGGAAATTCTATATTATCCCACTTGATGAAACTATCATTAACAAATTTCCTGTAATGATACATGTCGCAGGGATGGTCTTTTTTGTATGACTCATAAACGCCACATTGAACATAATATTTGAAACATAAGTCATCCTTCCTCATTTTTAATATTAATACAAGCCTTCTTGTTTGCCACCCAGTCGGGTAATGGAATGAAGGATGAACCACGGGTAGGATTGTATCTATCATAACTGATGACTAACTTTTTAATTTGACCAAGAACCAATCCTGACTGAACGTATTCGGTTATGTCGTGTCCAATATTGTTTAAAACACTGTTCAACTCATCAGGATTATGAATGTTGTATATCCTGCTTCTTAACCTCCTTTGGATAACTTCATTGTTAAGATTTTTGAATGATAAATCGGTTTCCACGATTATTTTCATGTTTGGGTTTTTGTTGAGGAATTCTGCCAGTCGTTGCTTCTGGTATTTTAAGTAGGATAAACCCTTCATCCCTTTTAATCTTATATCACTTACCGAGTAGGTGTTGGCATATCCCTTGAACGCTTGTTGCTCGTCAGTGACTTTGGACTTGAAACGCTTGACATAATCCTGTAAGGGTCTGCCCCTCGTTAGTTTGAGATAATTAGCACCTTTCATTAAAAGACTGTGCTTTCTGTAATCATCACTCCTCGTCACTTCCTTGAGTTTCGTGTTCAATACCTTTGAAACTGGTTTGTTCTTATCGTATCTGTAGGTATTATCGCCTATTTTAAGTTTTTGTGTTTGCCTCCCTTCTTTTTGTATTAGTTCGCCTTGTTGGCTGTTTAAAATGAAATCTATGATTTTTCCTTCTGACATTGTAACCATAATACTATACTCTATATAATATAAGGTAATTTCTCTTTAAGTAGTTTTCGGGCTGGGGTTGGCTGTTGGAGAAAATGGGTTTCGGGTTGAGAATGGACGCATTAATCTTATTAAGCGTTCTTAATAAGATGAATGATTATTTTTTCATAATGTGTATTGTCCGCTCTTTAAACAAATGTTAGATTTCAAGCAATGAAGAATTAAAACATTGGACACAAAATGTATTACGCTTTCCAAATCTGAACAGTTGGTGGTCAAATAGAAAAAACAATTATTATATGAGAAACATATTAAGCGACTTAATTGCAATTTACATAGGCCAATTAATGAAAGGATACAAGCATTATTGTTGTGAGTATGGTATGAGTTGTTATAGTGGTTGTATCTCTGGAGAGATTAAATGCGGGAGCAACTAAATGTTGATTATTCATATTGTTTCAGTCAATTATAATATGACTAAACATTGTTTTATAATCTAACAAGAAGGTTAAGACATTTAAATTAAACCTGAAACCCAGACCAGCCGACTAGCAACCCTCGCCCAAAATACCTTATATATTAAGAGAAAAATGAGTGGCGCAGAAAGTGCATATAGTGAGTATAGTGAGTATAGTGATGACACCCGTGAATATTTTTGTGGCTAAACAATTAGTGAAACAAAGGTTTATGAATTACACATGTAAAGACTGTGAGATTCTGAAATTTACAATTGAACAGGGTTTTATAAATGGTGTTTGTAATAACATTTTGTCTATATATGGTGTTTAATAATTGTAATAACATTATAAACAAAATTGATGATGCTGACATTAGAAGTTTAAGACACTTGATGAAGATTTGGACATATACATATTTATTGAGATGAATAATTTTTGACTAAAGAAGAGCTGGATAATTTGTTATACACAAAAAATCAAAGTAATGATTGTTTAATGCTTCTTGTTCTAAAATTTTAGTATTATAAGACATATTATATAATCTTTTTAACAAATTATAATATTTGAAAATACAATCATTATCATTCCCATCCTCATCACCAGTGTATAACAAATTATCAAACTCTTCTTTAGTCAAACACATATTCGTCTCAATAAATACCCATATTGGGTGGTTTAAAAACAAAACAGGAAATCATATTTATAATGAGAAAACAAGTACCACCATAATACAAAGAATCAAGAATAATTTTGTTAGTAAAATATAATAATATTATAATTGTAACATTTATACGCTTATATGTTATAATTATACTATAATTTTAACTTATAGCAAACTTTCACCAACACCCCAGAGCATGATAACTACTAAAAAAGCTAACTCTTTCAAATGAAAACATGTCACTCCCCAGAACAACAATGAACAAGGTGAAACAAACCCAAATGTCTAACCTCTAACAAAACGATATTTCCCCTCCCCAAAACCCTATGTTAAAAACGAATAAGGTGGTTAATAGGTTTGAAACAAATATAAAAGCATAACAGGCAACCATCAACAGGCCACCCCCCAGGCCCCCTACTTTTACAATTTTTTTCGCCCCTCCCCCCTCCCCCCCCTTCCTTACTCATACTTTTTTTGGGGGGTTTCTCCTCATGAGGCAGTTTTTTGCACCTTCAGCACGTTTTTTTTTTGAGGTGAAGGCCATTGAGAGCACCATCTCCGCCTGCTTCAAGCTCAAGCAGGAGCTGGGCAGTTACGCCCTGATGGGCCGGGACCTCGATCGATACAACTCAGACCTCCAGCTGAGGGGGCCGTTTTTGTGCCATTTCTTTCCAGCTCTGGTTGCGTGTTTTTGCTTTAAATTGTTGTTGTGGCTTCTTTTTTGGGGGGAAACTTGCTTGTTCAACTTTGTTTGTTTTTGCTTTACACTTCAGGCTAACTCCCAGAAGGCCGATCCTGTAAATGGAGCCACGTCTTCCAGGGTCCTGTGAGCTTCCATGTTTGTCTGGGGGAGGGCAACTGTTTGTCGTGATCACAAAAACCAAACACACCAGCAAGCAAACAAACGAGTAACCAAACAAAGGAAGAAACAAGCACGCAAACAAATAAACAAGCAAGCATGCAACCATAAACACGGTCCAAACAAAACACAACACACAACACGAAACACAAGACACAACTCAACGCAACACAAAGCGAAACAAAGAGAAGAAAGCGCAAACCAAAGGAAAACCGATGCCAAACAAAGCAATAACCAATAAGAGCAACAAATTAAATCACAACAAAACAGAACAACAAAAGAAGCAAACAAGCCAACAGCACCAACAAAACGCGCAAAACAACGCAGAAAAACAGCAGCGGCACACAACAACAAGCAGCAACAACAACAGCGACAAGAACAACAAAAACAACAAGAAGTACTTCGCTTCGAGCAACCCCTACCTCCGCACTCACGAGCATACGACCGTGACCACGGTTGTGTGAATTCAAGCATGGTTTTCGAGTGGCTTGGGGCCTATGACTGCTCAACAAGCTTTGCATTGAGAGCCTTATCCACATGTTTGTGTGTCAAACTCCACTTGCCTGCGAGCCGATCTCGAGAACTCAAACATCGGTTCCGTGAACAAAAGCCAAGCCCCTTCCAAAAAGAAACCCGACGGGGGATTAAACGAAGTTGCTTATTCGCAGCCCAAAGCAACACAAGAACATCACCCTTTCCGAGCCTCAGGGCGCACGCACTCAAAACACGAAGGCGCCAACATGAAATGTAAACCTAAGCAAAACCAGACTGGTGAGCTGCTCTGGCGGGATACTGGCGGGATCCACTGGCGAATGCTGGCCAGCCGCTCCGGCTCGATACTGGCCGGATACTCGGCAGGATCCACCGGCAAGGGATACTCAGCGGCATACTCGGTGGGATCCATTGGCGGGCGGGATGCTCGGCGGGATCCACTGGCAAGCTACTCTGGGCTCAGCGGGATCCACTGGCGAGCTACTCTGACAGGATACTCGGCGGGATCCACTGGCGAGCTACTCTGGGATACTCAGCGGGATACTCGGGAGGATCCTTTGGTGGGATACTCGGCAGGATCCAATGGCGAGCCGCTCTGGCGGGATACTTGGCGGGATCCGAGCCGCTCTGGCGGGATACTCGGCGGGATCCTCTGGCGAGCAGGGATACTGGGCGGGATCCACTGGCCAGCTGCTCTGGCGGGATACTCGGCGGGATCCACTGGCGAGCCGCTCTGGCTGCACTGACGAGCCGCTCTGGCGGGACACTCGGCGGGGTCCACTGGCGAGCAGCTCTGGCGGGATACTCGGCGGGATCCACTGGCGAGCTGCTCTGGCGGGATACTGGGTGGGGGCGTGGTGTAGAAGCGTCGCAAACGCGGTTTTGCAATATAAAATGTAACAACCCCGTCCTGTCGGGTGGGGAACGCCAAGAACGACAAGAAGAGCAAGAAGAACAGGAGCAACAAGAACAACAAGAACAACAAGAAGAGCAAGAACAGCAATAAGAACAAGAACAACAAGACCAACAAGAACAACAACAACAGCAGCAACTACAACAGCAACAACAACAGCCACAGCAACAGCAACAGCAACAGCAACAGCAACAGCAACAGCAACAGCAGCAACAGCAACAGCAACAGCAACAGCAACCACAACAACAAACAACACCAACAACAACAACAGCACCACCACCACCAACAACAACACCAACACCAACACCAACACCAACACCCACAACATCAGCAACAACAACACCAACACCAACACCAAACAACAAAACACCAACACCAACACCAAACACCAAACTCCAAACTCCAAACAACAACAAACAACAAACAAAAAACAACAAGCAACACAACAAACAACAAACAACAAACAACAAGCAACAAACAAAAAGCAAAACAAACAGCGACATACGACAAACAACAAATAACACAACAAACAACAAACAACAAACAACAAACAACAACCAACAAGCAACAAACAAAAGCAAAACAAACAGCGACATACGACAAACAACAAACAACCAACAACAAACAACAGACAGCAGACAACAGACAACAGACAACAGACAACAGGCAACAGACAACAGACAACAGACAACAGACAAAAGACAACAGACAACAGACCACAGACAACAGACCACAGGCAACAGACAACAGACAACAAACAACTTTCAACAAAAAACAAACAACAAACAACAAACGACAAACAACAAACAACAAGAAACAAGCAACAAGCAACAAGCAACAAGCAACAAGCAACAAGCAACAATCAACAAGCAACACGCAACACGCAACACGCAACACGCAACACGCAACAAGCAACAAGCAACAAGCAACAAGCAACAAGCAGCCAACAATGGAACAACGGAACAACGGAACAGCGGAACAACGGAACCACGGAACCACGGAACAATGGAACAACGGAACAACGGAACAACGGAACAACGGAACAACGGAACAACGGAACAACGGACCAACGGACCAACGGACCAACGGACCAACGGACCAACGGACCAACGGACCAACGGACAACGGACAACGGACAACGAACAACGAACAACGGACAACGGACAACGAACAACGAACAACGAACAACGAACAACGAACAACGAACAACGACAACGACAACGACAACGACAACGACAACGACAACAACAACCACCACCACCACAACAACAACAACGACAACACCACCAGCAGCAGCAGCAGCAGCAGCAACAACGCGTTGTTGTTGCTGTTGCTGTTGTTGTTGTTGGTGGTGGTGGTGGTGGTGGTGTTTGTGTTGGTGTTGGTGTTGGTGTTGGTGTTGGTGGCGCTGGCGGTGGCGGTGGCGGTGGCGGTGGCGGTGGTGGTGGTGGTGGTGGTGTTGTTGGTGACAACAACAACACCAACATCAGCGACAACGACAACGAGCGCGACAGCGACTGCGACGGCGGCAGCGAGAACAACAAGGACAAGGACAACGACAACAACCATGACCAAGACCACGACCACGACCACAACCACAAGAACAGGAACAAGAAACAGAACAAGACAAGAACAATAACGGCAACAATAAGAATAACGACAATAGCAGCAGCCAAAACAACAACAAACATAACAAACAACGAACAACCAAGAACCAAAACACCACACCGCACGTCAAAACAATACAGCGCGACACACTGCAGCAATCACAACCAAAGCAAGCCAATTCAATCCAACCAACCAACCACACAACAAATCAATCACATGGCAACACGAAACAACAATTAAAACAAACCAGAGCAAAACCAAGAGAACACACCAGCGCACAAACCAGCACAAACTCAGCAAAACACAACGAAACCAAACCAAAACAAAACACGGCAAGCCAAACAAAGCAACATTCAAACAAGGCAAACAAACCCACCAACCAACAAAATAACACAACACAACGCAAATCAAAGAAATAACGACCCAGGATGATTCCAGCCTCCAAGATTTGGCTTGTCAGACAAAGCTGTCCGCAACACCGCATCCATTGGGCAACTGGGCCAGCTGGCCATGCGAGACAAACATCTTCCTGTGCGGCTGGTTGCCTTCAGGCTACATGTGCCTTGAGAAACGTGATATTGGGGTGGGTGCCGTTCTTGAATTGCCTCGGGGTTGCTTTTGTTTGGGAAGGTAAAGAGGCTCACTGTTCCTTTTTCTATTTTTAGCTTCTGAAATCAGGAAATGCGGAGTTTGGCTGCGGTTTCTCAAAACGAGTGGGGGATCAGCCTGAATTACGGGGACTGCCCTAAGACTAGGGAGGAAACCAAAGCAGCACCAGGACAGTTTCTTAGGACATTAGAGGGTTTCCAAGAAGAATCCCAGAAGCGGGGGCCTCGCGCTCAGCCCTGAGATTGTATCGTTGTTGCTCACATCTTGGGGTTGCTTTCAAGGAAAGGGGGCGCCGCTTCCAATTTTTCTTCGGGTCCCAAAGCTTTGGAGACCCCGAAGACTCCCGAGCTCCCGTAGCTGAGGCGGCACCGGCTTCGAGAAGCTCGACTACTTGCAGTGCTGCAAGTTCGCAGAGGGCCTGAGCCCCGGGGCCTGGGTCTGCTGGCCCGTCAAGCTCCGGCTTGGCCAAGGGCGGGATCGGTGTTTTCGGTAAACCTCTGAACAAGTGTGGGGGGAGGGCAGGGTTGAAAGGTTGGTTCTTGGCAGCCGGGAGCGTGTCTTTTGTTCATTGGGCTTGCCTGAGAGGGAAACTGGACGCAAACTGATGACAATTTGTGGTCTGTGGTCGTTTTGAAACTGCATCCCAAGCTCCATATTTTGAGACATCCCAGCAGGCCCAGTCCAGCATTTGCCTTCCGCATGATGTGCAGGCAGCATGTCAGGAAAGCTTGGGTGTCCTTGACCAGACAGGCTCCGGAGTTGGAGCGGCCCAGGGCTTGTTGCTCCGAGGTGATAGCCGGATCCTCATGCAGAAGCTGACCCGGGATCGCCTCCAGGCAGGCTTTGCCATACATGGTAAGACCCCTGGGGGTTGGCAGGGATGGGTCATGAACCTGTCAACTTCTTGGCTTTAGACAGCCAAGAACCATGGCCATGACACACAGGAGTTTGGAGCATGACACATATTGGCCTGTCCCCAAATCAGGGGAACACCCCGGGAAGGAGAAGGGCGCGTTCGTTTCAAGCATCCCCCCAAAGGAGTAAAAACTCAAAAAGCGAGCTTACATTTTGGATTCCCAACTAAGCCAAGCTGCTTCATGCCGATTCTCTTACGATGAAAACACAACCATGTATCCAAGATGATCTGCAGCCATACATGAGGTGGACCTGAAGTGGCAGCTTGCTCTCAACCGGTCAAAGAAGTGGGACAGATTTGGCATCATTGCTGGCTTTTGGTCCACTTCTGACTTCCATCCGCTTTGCATGCCTGTTGACTTGCGGGCGTTGGATTTTTGTTGTGCTTGGGGATGGTCCGGTTGGGCTGTGCTCAGGTTTGTGACGCAAAGGCGTCAATTTTTGCCCTAAAATGCCCAAGCCGATTCTTTCTCTTTCAAGCTTAAGCTGAAAACTGGGAAGACGTGGAACCCGTGGGTTCCAATTCCGCGCTTCGGAGCTGGTGGGTTCGCGCTTGGAGAGGCCTTTGCCAAGTCGCCTGGGGGCAAAGGCAGAGAGGCCGAGGCCGGGCGGCGCGGCTTCACTTGGCATGTTGTCAGGTCCTGAAGTTGTTGTAGTTGCTGCTCTTCATGTTTGGTGGGTGGCTTCAAAAACGTGGCTGTGGGATGTTCACTGGGGGTACGGGATTTAACCCCATGGCCATGTCTTGTTGCTCACATGCCAAGGATTGGAAAGGTGCTACGATATGGGCAACAAATAAAGTACAGGCGCCTTTTTGTGCCCGAAATACGCTGAACCGAGCGGTGGATCGGGATTGGGCCGCAGGGCGTGCGCATGGCTTTGGTTGGGCTACAGGGTTTCTTGGAGGTTTTTCTTGGTGCTGAGTTCACACCCAAGGCGAGTGGCTGATATATAGATGTTGCTGGCAGCCCATAGATGTTGGCAGAAAGCTGAGGCCCAGCTGTCCGTTTGACTTCCCAGGCATTCACAGTCCACACACACACACATAGATGGGGCCACCTGAAAGCGGGTCAGCCAGCGTTTCTCAGTTTCCGATGGGCCAGGTGAAACAAAAACCAACAGTCAACACTAGCGCCCTTTCTGGGGGTTTGGGGGGAGATTCTGGGGCTGTTGGAGATACTTGGGGTTTTGGGGTGGGTGCCTTTTGAAACAAGATAGGAAGCCAAAGGCCGCATCGCTCCTCTTCAAGGCCCATGTCACTACTATGAGACAAAACAGATCATCAGCCTCCGGATGCTTTCCACATATTTTTGGAGGGGTTCTTTTCTCATAACTGGCGTTGAGGCGGTTTGTTGGTTGCCTGCTCCGAGCTTCGGGTCCGCGCTGTTTCCTTGAGGCCTGCATGAAGTTGGGGATGGCCCTGAAGAGCGGCAAGGAGGCCTGGAATGCCAACTTCCAGCTGGCCGGGAGCTCAGACCTCGGGGGCTCGCCCGCTCGAAGGCCTTGTCGGGTCCCAGAATGCTGACCCCAAAGCCAATGGTTTCCGGGCTGAGACTGGGTGCGAGTCTCGGCCCCAAAAGCTCAAGGTCTACGAGGTGGCCGAACTGGTGATGGACCGCATCGTGGACGAGGTGGGCTGGCTGGCTCTCCGAGGAGAGTGGTCTGTAGGTGCATTCAGCTAGTGCGCCAGCGAGTTTACGATTTCAGTTGCTGGTTGGCTGGCTTTTTTGACTTGATTGTCTGGTGGCAGATGCGAACACCACGAGTTGTGAGGCGTGCAGATGGTCGTGTGTCTACCGTTCGGAGGCCTGTTGCAGTTCCCCGATTCTCGCGTGAGAACTCATGTTCTTATCCCTTCCCACAGCATTGGTTCAAAGACAGCGCAGTTGAATTACACCAGTCGTTTTGGTTGATGCAATGAGAGCGTTCCAGGTCATCGCATGCCAGCTCATTCAGCGCGTTCCAAAACACCCCACCTGGCGGTGGACATTTGGGGTTTCTCCTGTACCGAGCAAATCCCCATTCACAACTTCACAACCATCAGTTGTGACGTTGGATTCCTGTGTCTATATCTGTATCTGTGTCTGTGTCTGTGTCTGTGTCTGTGTGTGTGTGTGGGTGTGGGGGGGGCTGGCTGTGGAGCTCAGGGACCCCGTTGGGCTTTTCTTCAAAAGGGCACTGCCCCAAGTCCCAGGGCAACAGGTCTGCAGCCGCCAGGCCAACGGCCCCAAGGCGGCCCTGTGAGCTCTGGCGCGGGCGTGTCTTGGGCTGCGGGCTGCCGGCTTGGCTAAGGAGCCCCCCGCGTCTTGGGCTGGTGGGGTCAGTCTTGTTATGGAGAGTCAGTCTTTTGATGGCGAAGATGTGGTGCAGTTCTTTTTGCACTATTTCCCGTATTTCCCAAAGGCGAGGGAGGTCAAAAGGTGAAAGGTGGCCCCTTTGGTTTGGCGTGTCCCCTCCTTTTCCGCAGGACGGCTGAACGTTCGCCGCCTGGGCTTCTGGGGGACGGGCCGACAGATGCTTTTGTTCCGAGCATCCATGGGGTTTCTCTGAGCGCTTGCTGAGACGAAAGCACCATGAGAGGACAGTTGAGTTGTTTGCGTCTTCTTGTGAGTGGGCTGCTCGCTTGATCTTTTGGCGCTAAGTATAGCCTCAAACAAAAAGGAGGTCTCCCACCCTGACTGTCAACTCTGTTCGCCAAGCGGACTTCGGAGCAACCCCGCTGGATGTTTGCCGTTTGAAGTGCGCCAGTTGCGGCTTTTGAAACCGTCGGAAGTTTCGATGGCGGAGCGGAGGGAAAATGCGGCCTGGGCGGGAGGTCTAGAACCTCAGGACATCGGCGTCCTTTTCAGATGTTAGTTTGGTTAGACTAGATGGCAAGGGTTGTTTGGATGGGTGCCATTCCATGTACCAATGGTTTAGATTGATGCTATTCCATTTAAGTACCAGGGTACCAAAAGGCCCTTTTTGGAGCAGTTTGGCATATCTCCAAGAGGAAATTTACACTTCTAAGAAGCAGGATCTTCTTTGCGCCAGGTTGCGCGGGTGACCCCTGAGATACACTCCCGAAAAGTCATCAAATACCTTCATCACACCTTCCTCAACCTGTTTACAATGGGACAATCCACCCATCAACTGGCGACATGCCACGGGATAGATGAACGCGACGGGCCACCACCCCCTTTTTCTCTGGAATTGGGGGATCTCAACCTGGAGACTTTGAATGGCTAGCCATTTTTCCGTATGGGGGACTAGCACCTAGGACCCCCTCCCTGTTGGGGGGGGGGGTGAGGGAGAGATCTTCGTAGGCCGAACACCACGCCCAGCCGCACGCGGGACAAGCGCGGCGGCCCGGGGTACCGATTTTTTATCCACTATAGCATGACAGGTTCCCACTGAGGACACCATGAGCATGGGCCGAGATAGGGAGTTTTGTGCCTGGCACAAATAAGCCGCAATCAGAACCTAACGATAGTACAGGGACAGTCCCAACCAGAATTAAATAGGCCTGGCAGGAGCCGCCTTTGATTGCCCGCCGTGGGTTTTCGGGTTTGCCCCGGTTTGGATTTGGCCTCAATGGACCTGTGCGGCTTAAACAAGCAAGAGGCCGACCGAGTGGCTTACGTCAAGCCTGAAGGGGGGCACTCCAAGCCCACCAAAAAACCGGCGGCTCTGGCGGCATTTTTGGCATAGGGGTCAATCTTGGCCCCAGAGCTTGTCGGACCCGGAAAACAGTTCTTGTGGGACTCTTCTCAATGCTCCCTCTTTGGGTGGTTTCCAACCGACGTGAAGTGCTCTCAAAATCCTAAGGTTCTAAGGGTGGAAGTAGTACCCTGTTCATTCCGTTTCCTTGGCTTCCCTTCCCAACCCACAAAGTGAGTTTTTTCCCCCGAAAATGGGGAGACCGGACTCAGCGAGCCCCAAGAGGAGCCACTGAAAATGGTGAACTAACCAACCCCTGATACAAGCCTTCTGAGGGGCGGCCCCTTCACTGTCCCTTGTGACTCTTTGGGTAGCTCCCCCTCACTTTCGGGGGGTTAAATGGATAAGTGAGCTTCGAGTAATGTTTACAGGCAAGGTTTTGCAAAATCAATCCTCCATCATTCTGCGAGATGTGCCGGATGGCAGTGGTCTCGGTCTTGCGGTGTTTCCCTTGTGGAACCTTCCGCCAATCGACCTTCGGGAGCCCTCGACCTCGCAACCAAGGAGGTCCGACCCCAGCAAGGGGAGCACCACGGGCCTGGCCGGGGCCCGCAGGTGGAGGTGGGGATGGTCCATTTGGGGAAAGCCTCACCAAGTTGCATTGGAAAGAGGGTACGTCATCGGTTCGTTCACCAACCACTTTTTGAGGCCTGCGAATGCGTGTGCGTTCAGCTTAGTTTGGCTGGACTCCGAAAATTCAGTTTGTAGCCGGAATCCCTCCATCTTGCCCCCCGATGTTGGAGATGCCCGCAAGTGATTAGCAGTTGCTCAGGGGATTCTCTCTGCGTGTGTGTGTGTGTGTGATTGGGCTGGGTCCCCCTGGTGTTCAGGGAATAAGTCAACAGCACCAGTTGATCCTGGGCCAGAGGCTGTTGCATTCTTATGGAGTGCATGGAGTCTATTGCTCATGAGCCTAGGGTTTCAACACAACCAAAAGTAGCGCTTTGCGCTTGTAAAGCTTTTGGCTGTTCCATCCCAATCTTCTCCGGAGCTTGAATCAACCTGCCTGCCGGCACATGCGAGAAGTGGACGCCTTGACTCGGGGGTTGACTCTCTTTTGAAGGTTCCCTTTTTGGGGTTTGAAGTCATGGTGAAGTCAGAAGGAAGCCCAATTTGGGTGCCCTTTTACCTTCATGTCGACCCGTGGCCATGTTGGGGTTTCTGTGTGTCGATCCGCACTTAGGTTCGGGCCGTGGAGTGTGACAAGCAGTTTCAAGCCCAGCTGCTGGAATCCTGGCGCAGGCTTGGGGCCGCGAATTCGGATCTGGTCGATCGCATAGGGATGGGAATTTATGGAATCCATGCGTTTGGCTCCTCTTCCCTTCCGCCGCCCCCCCTCCCCCCCCCCTCAAGACGCGGTTCTGTTCATGTTGTGTCTTGCCTTTGAAGGCCGTCCCTCGTCAAGTCGCAGTCTGCCTTGTTCCGGAGTCATTGTGGGGCACTGGGGCGCGTGAGTGCTTCATAGTTGGCTATGCCTAATTTTGCAGTCCTCTCCATACTTCGCTGCCCTTCACTTGAGACCTGTTCCATTGTCATGGGATGTCCCGTGACATTTTCAGGCTTCAGCCTCAAACTCAACCGCTTTGCTCCCCTATATGCTTCGACATCGTTTTTGAAACTTTCATATTGCCTTTCTAAGATTCGGGAAGCGCTCGCATGTTTTTCTGGGTTTCGTGCCGCATTTCAGTTTTAAGCTCTCGTGCAGGATGCTGCGCGGTTTTCAAAGTCTTGAGATGGTAGATTCCCTCTGAATTTCATGCTTTTCAACATGGTAAAGTTTGCAGTTGCTGCTGTGCCATCGTTGGATCAGCCGCTCCATTTTCAAGCTTCCTCCCCAACCGCAACTGCTTCGCTCCCTTATATACTTCAAACTCGTCTCCAGCTTTCATACTTCTGACCAACATGGGTGTGGGTCAGAACCAATGGGGCAGGTGCATCACCCATTTGTTGTCTGTTTTTAGTGGGGATTGGGATGTTCACTGGGGGTACTCGGTACGGGATTTTGACCCGTGGCCACTCGGCTGAACTAATTGGGGATCCTCGCAAAGAGTTTGCTTTGCGCCTGATCTCGCTCGAGCGGAGGGCCGAGGACTTGGACGAGGCGGCGAACCGGGTGCACCGCCGGCAAGTCTGCCTGCCCGGGGCTCGTGCTAGGTGTGCCGGAGCCGTTGCTGAGAGCTTCTTCGGCATGAAAGGAGGAGCTTAGACACGAGGAACTTTGCTTATGTTGGAGAAAGGGAGATGCCCCCCGGCAGTGGGTTTTTTTCATGCCACACTTTCTGCGATTTTGTTGCTCCAAGAATTGACTTACCCCGAATGGGCCCGCTTTGATACGGCCCGCCCCTGGGACTTCATAGCTGCATAGCCGGGCTTAGTTGGTTCGGTTTGTCTGTGGGCTTGAGGCCCGCGAGAAACAGAGACCTGAGTCTGAGGCTCTTTTTTGCACCTTTCCACTTGGCTTTGGCGGGTTTAGCAGCAAATATATATATATATATATATATTGATGGCCGGCTCGTAGGTGTAAGCCTTTGAGTTGCGAAGGGCCTAAGCTAAGCAGCAGGAGACTGAGAGAGAGATACAGACCGGGAGGGAGGGAGGGGGGCCCCACCACGAAGGCAGGCCTTTTTGTTGGACCGACCGGGAACGCCAGGCGGCCCCAAAAACCCACAACCGAGTTTGAAGCTTCGTTCTCGGCTGAGCCCAGGTTCTTCGACTTTTTGAGGACTCCGGAGGGGGAGATGAACATGGAGAGCGCGGCGCTGCCCTACATCGAGCAGGACCCGGGAGGGCGACTGGAAGCTTCATGGTTTAGGGGCAAATTTGTGAAGGAGCTCGGCGACTTGGGGGTGCTTTTGCGTTGACTGCTATTGGGTTGGATCTTTAGACTTGAACTTTTTGGGAAGTCAAAGTGGTTTCCACTAAGCCCGCAAAAGGTTAAACTTATTGCAGAGGGTTCAACAGCAACCAAGTTGTGAGCAATTCCATGAAGCGGGTCTCGGGGGTTCCTGTGTTCCAGTTTCCAGCCAGTCGGCTGGCAGAGCCCTCATGCCCTGTGCGTTTAGAGGAATTGCCAGGACCCAAGCGCCAGCTTTCCCCAACAAAACCTAGTTGGTGAGACGAAAAAACAACTCTGGTCGGGAAGGGTGGCAGGCCGCCACAATTGGGAATCCCGGATCCAAGTAAAACCTCTGGTTCATTCTGATCGGGGGGCTGTTTGCTTTTAGTGGGGATTCAGACCACTTTTGGAGGGAGCACTCTATCAACAGGCTGGTATTGATTCATTTGGGGTCAACATTACCCTACGTGTCCCCCTCCAAACAAACGGCAAGCCTTCAAGAGCCGATACCCTCTCCAAAAAATGCGGTACCCTTAAGACTGCAGGGGGGTTAATTCCACTGACCCGGCCGGAAGTGAATGGTGGCCAGGGCTTCGCCGACAACGAGTACCTGGAGGCATTCTGGGGTGGGGGGGGGGTTTGCGAAGCGCTTGGCGGTTTGGATAGGTATTGAACCACTGGTTTTTGGAGGGGTGGCTAACACCCCCGAAGCAGCTTCAAACTGCCATCTTTTTCGAGAGCTGGCAGGGAGTTGTGTGAGGTTCGGTTGACATTGTTGGGTAGACTGGACCATTTGGGAGGGACGTGCAGGGGATTGCTCGATTTCTCGCCAAAGCCAGGAAAGCTCACCGTATGTGAGGAGACCCGCCCCTTGCAGGGATGGTCTTGTGTTCCCAGTTCGGAGTGCAGGGAGACTCATTATGAGGAGAAGGACGAAGCTGGCATTTGGATGGATTTGGAGTGGTTCCTCAATGGGTGGAACGAATGTGGGATTCTCTTTTGGCCTCGTTTTGGAAGGGGAATCCGCTATTTGGTCGGCTTCTTTGTCAGCCTGCAGGAGTCCCTCTCCTGTCGATCCAGCTTTATCGCCTGAATTGATGGCCTCCCCCAAAAGGTACCCGGATCTCCTCGAGTTCGCATTTGGGAAAGAGGCCCTTGCCCTGCAAGTGTTTTGACAGACTGGTCCCATGTGCTCCGTCGGGATGCTACGAAGCTCATAAAATACCCAAAATGAACCCTGTGGCAATCCTTCGGGCAATCATTCGTGCAATCATGTTTAAAATACCCAAAAAGAATGGGGTCCTTTGCTTGTCCTTTTAGCTAGTAACGAGAGGAAGAGCGGCCCTTGGGCTGACGGAGCTGGGAAGCCCCGCCTTGAGGCCGAGCTGGCGCGCTGCGCGCCGGACCTGAACGCGCACATGCCCCAGGCCGTGACCCCGTTTGACGCGTGAGGGCGGCTGGCGAACCCCCCCAAGAACGGTGTTCCTTTTGGCTTCACTGAACAAGCCAAGTACCGTAAGAACATACCCAGATGTGGTTTTCAGGCGGGTGTGAAGATCCATGGGCTCGAGCGCCATTTGTTCGACACTGGGCGGGTGGCAAGCAAGCCTGTCCTTGTTTTCGTGGTTTCTATTTCTGCCTGTTGACCCTCTCCCTCCCAATTCCTGGAACAACCCCTGGTTTCGTCCAAGGGAGGCCTCGATAAGGTTCTGACCAGGCAGGGCTCTTACTTAGGGGTCCCTTAATACTGGTTTATGAGTTCTTAACATTAGTTGCTAAATAGGAAGCAGAGTCTGAACATATTCATTTTTGTGGGAGATGCGTGTAACATGGACGCCTACCGGAGAATCCTACCAGCACAAATACACGCGGGTGGTTTTGGTCCCGGGCACCGCCCTTCTCTCCTTTCGGCGGCTTCAAAAAGTCCATCGCCTTCCTGTTGGCAACGAAATCGGTTTGATCAGCTTCCTTTTGGCGGGGGTTAAGGGGGAAAGATTGTTGGGGCGCCCTAGTTTGTGTTGTTGAATCAATCATCTCCTTGAAAGGCCAGTTTTATTTGAGTTTGGGGCTAAACATCTCCTTGGACAGCCCTTTTTAGTTGAGTTTCCCTTCGGCGTGATGCGTACGGGTTGCACATTGGACCCCTGAGAATTCCAAAGAGGGGAGTTCTCACCAGGAGCCTGCGGGTGAGCCGTTGGACAGCAGACAAAGGGGAAACTAAATGAGGAGGTTCAATCAAAGTGGCCGAGTTTTGACCGACATCTTCTTTGTGGGGTGTCAGGTTTTCCAGGGAGTCTCCATGACCCCCCGTTCGCACCCCCCCCCCCCCCCCCACAAGCCCGGGTTTTCAACCCGCCTGCCAAAAGCAAATGCGACAGGCGGGCGGGGAGCTGCCGGCGCCCAAGAAGAACGCGATCCGGCAGGTGCTGGTCCTTTACAGCCAGGCGGCGTCCCTTCGTCGGTTCGTCGGTTCCGGGATGGACAGCGGATCGCGTTTTTTTTTTTTTTGTCTGGACGAAAGCGGATTGCTTTGGATGGGTTTGGGCACGGGGCTTGGAAACCCAAAGTGCGAATTGGCTAATTGGACGTGGTTTTTCCTTTAAGGGTCTTTCTGCCTTTTCTCGGGGGTCCTTATAACTTTCAGAGATCTACAGCGTCGTGCCTTTTTGGGCAACTTGTCTAAGAAACAGGGACCACCCCCCTCTTTGGGATGAGCCAAAGGGACACCACCCATGGGCCCCCTGTTTGACATATGGCCCATTTGCAAACCCACCCGAGTTCCCTTCAGTAGAATAGACAAACCATCACGAAAAAGGTTGCTATGAACAGGGCTCCTTGTATTCCCTTCTTGGGTTGGGTGGGTTGTTTGAACCACTTCAACTGTGGTGAGACGTTGAAAAAAGTGCACATATGCACAAGCATCCCCACTTGTTTCACCCAATTCGAGGTTTGGACATCCACGCTCGTGCGATCCAGTTGATGCTTTACAGCTGTCGCTGTGTTCAGGAGTGAGTAGCACCCTTCACGTGAAAGACGGCAAGCTGAGCCCAAGCCGAACGCTCGCAGCTTCGTGGGACTCGGTACCTTTCCGTGGGCGGACTTCAGAGAACAGGTCTTTCAGTGCCTGGTCACTGGCTCTCCGGCCTACCACTGCATGCAACGAATGAATTGAAGGGAGGTGTGTGTCTGTGTGTACCTCACGCACCTGGTGGACCGTGCAGTTTTTAGGCTGACCGGCGATTTGTCTATGGAGGTGATACTCTTGCCGTTTGGCAAACAACAAAGCAAACCCGAAATATAGTTGAAGCCGTCTTCGATTTAGGGGCCCTTTACTGTTTCAGGTGGGTGAATTGCAGATGTCAGGCCCAATTGTAGAACTTTGGTTGATTGTTCTTTGCTTTTAACAGGGAGGATGCGTGCTTAACTTGACCCAACTGTACTGTATGGTTGGTCAACAGAATTTGGCAGTTGGAGTGATAGGGAAGTTAAGAGGGAACCGGCAGTGTTTTGTGGGGGGGTCCCCCAAACATGGAGACCCTTTAGGATGGTTCAAAGACACACCAAAAGGAAACACACAGTCTCGTGGGTCTATTTTGGGATGGACTCGAGAGGGGACGCCCCCATACAGTTGGGTAAACGATGGCACAATTCCAACCCAATTTTTGGTTCAGTCATCCCCTTTGCTTACCAACGAAAAGGGAGTTGTGCCATGTACTCTCACCCTGAATTGTTTTGGAGGGGGCTTTCACATTAGGGGCCCCCGAAGTGGGGCAAAAGGGGCTCCAAGGGGTTTTGAGACAACCTTGTTGGGCAGAGGTGCGGGTTCATCCCAGAATCGGTGTAACAGGCATGCCAAACCTGCCCCAAGAAAGGTGGCAAAAGGACCAACCAACTTGACAATTTCGGGCTTTAGGGGAGCTTTGTTGGATACTAGAAGGCTCACTTCCATGCTCAGTCAGTGTTTGTTTTACTGTTTTTTTTTTGGCTAGGGTGCGGCCTCAGATGAGGATCAGCCTTGGAGTGTTTGTGTTGGGTTCTTGAGGACAACCAACAGGAAACAGCAAAAATGAGAGGGCATTGTCCAATGTAATGTTGATCCTGATTAATGAACCCCTGGTTGACTTTGATCGGGGGTGTCCCAACACCCCCCTTATTGAGTGTGAAAAGGGAACCTCCAAAGTGGTTGGACACGAATCCCAATCTAAATGATGTCTACCAAAGGGTCCACTAAAAATCACACCCCACTGATTGTACTAGAGTGCAGGTGGCAAAGCCCGGGCCCACCGGCGTGCTGGAGGCGCGAGCGCGGCACGTTTTTTGAGGGAAGCCTCAAGGAACACACAAAATCCATTGGGGGTGCCGTGCCCTCAAAAAAGGGAGCCACACCCATGTCTCCGCGCAGAAGTCATGGGCTGCTGTAAATTAAGCCGACTCCGAAGGCAGCCCAAAGGGTTGGCTTTTTGGGTGAAAGCTGAATCCAGTCAGGGCATCCAAGATTTGGTCTAGGATGCAGTGATTGTGGTTCCTTTTTTTGGGACCCCGGAATTGTCTTACTGGTTTTCCTTGAATGCAACAAAAACAGGGGCACCCTCAAAGACTCGGCACCCATATAAAACTCATCTCAAAAGTCTCCCCTGGAAATGGCAGCTGAAGAAGCGCAAGTTCTTTTCCGACGTGATAACCACGAGGAACAGTGCGAAAGATGGGCCAACCCTGAATCCTTGTCAACTCGAAACGATGAGAATCTTCATATGAATGTAACTGCCAGTGTAGTACAAGTTTTCAATGAGGATGTACACATGAACATAGGTGTACATGTGTATATATATATATACATAGATACATACACGCATGCATATCTGTGCACTGTGTCAAATGCAGCGGGCCCATCAACTGCTAGATGGTTGCCATCTCAGAGGATGCCCTTAAGGCCTTACCAAGGGCTGGTTCTCCCAGACAAGCCTTGAGGCCAAGCCAATACCAAGAAAGTCCCTGGGAGGGGCCTCGGCTTACTTGGGGTGTGGCGCGGCAGTCGGAGCCTATCAAGGCAGGGCGTTTTTTGCGGAGGGGCTACGAGTGATCAGGAGAGGACTTGTACAGGGATTAGTGTTCTTCCAATTTTGCTCAAGCTCACGGGTGGGTCTGAAACTAGAACCCGCCAGTGCTTCCCCCCTGTACCTCTCAACTCTCCGCCCCCAACCCCCTCAGAGCCTTGCATCCGTCGCGGGCCTGCTTGCGAGTGGGCCCTGAATCAGCATTGGCATATGGTTGTTTGGGGTGGGTTCAAAGGAGGAGCCCCGGGAAACGACCAACCAGGAGCTAAGTTGATGACCAATTGGTTCGGATGGAGCAGATGGGCAGAGACGGCCAGGTGCTCTACCGATCCTCCTTCTGCCGCTTTGTGCTCGACAGCAACTTGGCCCGGGCCCCGAGAAAAGCATCTCCGCGGGACCACAAGTGGGACCAGCGGGCGGATAGGTCAAGCTTAGGAGGGTTCCGCCTCGCGCGTTTGGTTGAGAATTGGGTCAAGAACCTGTTGATGGACAGTGGTTGCGGCTGCAGGTTGCACGTGTTGCGAAGCGCGCTCCACGGGCCAGTCGACTGGCTTGGCAAACTCTGCCGTCAAAAGGGGACGAGTCCTACCCTCATGCTGGCCTGCTGGTGGCCCAAGGTCAAAGGGAGGATCCCTTATTTGAGCGTGTCTTAGAATAGGAGACCCACACATTTGGTTGTTTTCCTTTTGGTTTCCTTTTAATCCGGGATGTGCAGAATCGCGCGTAACTCTGTTGTCAGTCGTTGCGTCATGTTGAAACCTCCCTTTCAGTGATTCCAGGTGCTTTGACGTGCATTCCGAGAGCCTTCTTGAGGCAGGGTCTCAACATAGGGCACCCCCTTTCTATGATCATGTCTTTCCCCATTTGTTCAAACAACCTCGGGATTTCCCTTAGTGGAGTCCGGTGTCTGGTTCAAAGTTGCCCAAGCCTGTCTCCGACCCCGTCCAAGGTGGCGATAGAGCCGGACGATGGCGAGCGGCCAACGTACCACAAGTCCGTGCGGGCGCTTGGGGCAGTGGGCAGACCGGCCGTTGCCTGCGGTCCGAGATGGGGTGGGTCTCGACACCCCGTTTTTTTGGATTGCTGTTCAACAGAGAACAAAAGGGAAAACCCTATCCATTCTGTTTGATCCTTTTGCCATCCTTTTGCCCTCACGGGTTATGGTCGATTTGGGTTTGTCTCAAATAAAGGGGAACCTGCAAAATGGGTGGTTTCACCTTGCTCCCCCTTTAGAAGGGCACCACCAACACGACAAACGAACGTGTCTAGTCATTGCCCTGACAGAGTTGGCCTTCTTTTTGTTTCAGATTCGTCTTTCAACAGAAAAACGGCCCTTGCCGCCCAACCCCCCCCCCCCCCCGCAAGGCCTGTCGCCCCAGGTCAGACTCTTCGACAACATCTCCAAGTACGGCAACGGGGGCCGCAGCCTCGAGGGTCGGGAGGCTGTGGTGCTTTCGGGCCGCCTTTCGAGGCTGCCTGTGGCTCGGGGCAAGTTCCGGAGGCGAAAATGGGGGGGGGGGGTTGGACCGGTTGGACCCAGATTTTTCAAGCCCAACCTGTGACCCTCTCTCTTTGTACTATTCTGCGCCTCTCGGTTTTCAGGAGAAAAGGTTGGGAATTCGCAGTGTCCATTTCGTTTGTACAGACGAGCTCACCGATTGGAGGTAAAAGGTGCCATTCCACTCGTGACGAGGCTAATTACATGGGCTTCCCTTCTTTTTGGATTCCAAGATAGACAGTTTGCCGAGAATCATCGCGACGGGGTTTTGTGCGACCTCACCCATGAAGGTTCCGGTCGCTTTCGTAGGCCTGTAGGCACTTCGTTTTGTGGGGTTGGCAAATGAGGGTTCGTCCAGACCAGCCATGATGATAGGGACCCCTATGAGAAACACCCACTTCCCGACTCGCTGTTTTGGCAAGTGGACCGACCAAACGGACCCGAACGGCTCAGGCACGCAGCGGTTCGCAAACATCGACCACTGCGTGACCCTCGTGGTGCAGTTGATGATGCAGGCGCGAAAGAGCCCTGGTCAAAAGGAGAAGTTTCGAGAAACTGCCAATTGGGTTTGGGTCAAAATTAAACCACCAGGGACCGCCTGTTTTAGTCATGGGTTCCAT
The DNA here is from genome assembly GCA_963377175.1 of Effrenium voratum. Taxonomy (NCBI): domain Eukaryota; class Dinophyceae; order Suessiales; family Symbiodiniaceae; genus Effrenium; species Effrenium voratum. The sequence continues at coordinate 177,039 of CAUJNA010003352.1, forward strand.
GTACCAGGGTTCGATCTTGGGTACCCATTTTTGACCCAACGCCAATTATTCAGGGAATTTTTAGGGCACCTGCAATGAACAGGTTTTCACCCAGATGGTTGTCCTCCACTGCCCAAAACAAGGGAGTACCGGGACCAAAGAAAGGCAGACCAAACTGGTTCCTTTCACTTCCATGCTTGAATTGAAACCAAGCCGAGGAACCCAAATTTGGGCTTCAGTCCCTGAGGGAGACCTTAAGTTGGTCTTCCTTTCGGCCTTCCTTCTGCCCCAAAACGAAGACCCCCTTTCAGCTTGTGGCTTTCTGCCCAAAAAACACGGCGTTTCCGTAACTCCCAAAACGGAAAGACGAGCCAAACCGGACAAATGGCCATGGGTCAAAACCTCGTACCCCCAGTGAACGTCCCAATCCAACCACTAAAATAGGTTCTAAACTGGGTGGTGAATTCACCTACCACCCAAAATGGGATCCCAAAACGGTTTTGACAACCAGCCAAATGGACCCCACCCGGCCAAAAGGAAAAAAAATCCAATGGTTCCAGTGGGGGTTCCAAAGGTATATTTGCAGAGTGGAGCTCCGCCGGAAAAAAAGAAGAAGAAGAAAAGCAAAAAACAAAAACAGCAATTCATCGGCAGATCAACATGCCGGCGGCGCTGGCCTGGGAGCTCTTCGAGGAGGGGCTGCAGAGGGCCGAGCGCACCGCGGAGGCGCGCGGCGACTCGTGGGTTGGGCGTCGATTTGGGGTCGATTCGGGACGTGGGGTTCGAAGGGACATGGCTCGGGGTGTCCTTTTCTTCTTCTTTTCTTTTTCTCGGTTGGCATGGTGGTTGTGGTTTTTGTGCTGTGATTTTTTCGGTTGGTTTCTCTTTAGAACCAGCGCTTCGGGGGGGGGTCAACGATTTGGGTATGTGTCAAATGGGGATTGGGACCCACAAATGGATTTCAGCATTTTCCCCTTTTTGGCTTCTCATGAAACCACCCTGAAAAGAGTACCCTCAACAACACACACGCACACACACACACACACTCATATGACAGTCCTGTGTCTCAAAATAGTGAAAGTAGAAATCTGGAAGAGGAAGCGATCATTTTGCGACATACTCACATGTCCTCTTTTGGCGGACTATAAACATAACATACTTTTGGTTGCCAACTTGTCTGATGAGTTTTTTGAGTTTTCTTTTGGCAGGGTTCGAGGAGTTTGGGGTTCCACCCTTGTTTCCTCGAGGGGTCCGTTTTGAACCAGTGCCGAGAAAGGGGCAAGGCTGGTAGAGACTAGTGGCGGCATGGCCCCTGTAAGACTGTACGGGATCAGAGCATGATTTGGACAAAGGGAAAAACTAAACACACAGCTGTAGGGATTGGACTAAAGTAACAAGAAGACGGGGAAAGGAAAAACGGGAAGCAGGAAACGGAGAACATGTGGATGTGTTTTGTTGGGAAAACCTTTAGGGAGGTGGATACTTTTGCTACCAAAGTTAGGGAACCTCATATTTCAAACAGAGACCCGGAGTAGCGATCGCTGAGGCTCTTGCTACTCAGCTAGATCACTAACTTCGAGCTTGTTGGGGAAATGTGTTTCCTCACTGATCGGCAGCAGGTCATATTGGAGAAACGCCACGCAGCTTTTGCCCCGTGTTTCTCCTTAGAACATCTGCTCTCTTTGAGGTTTCAGCCAAATCCAGGGGTTTCATCTTCGGTTTGAGGGAAGTAGCTGGCACGGTGTGTCCAGAAGTCATAGGATTGTTGTGCCATTTTTCATGCCTTTCAGACAGAAACGGAGCGAGAACCTGCGAGGAGCTCTTGGGCGAAGGTCAGAAGAGAGCACGGGACTGTGCTGAGGCCCGGGAGGGTTGAGGGTCAAGACATGTTTGATTCCAGACTCATTGGCTGGTTTGCTTCTTTGGTTTCATGTACCAAGGTGCCATTTTGGTTCATCTTTCTCAGCCACAGCCATTTTGCCGCAGCATGCCCTTACGCCGCTGCGCCGAAAATTCGACACTCAACAGGGAGGCTGCGGATGTGAAGTCTCTAGGGTTAGTCCCCAGCGAATTTCACATGGAACCATTAGGAACCCACCCGGCCAAAAGGAGATTCCTGAAATGGTACCAGTGGTGTTCTAGGTTGATTTGCAGAGTGTGTGGGGATGTGTTTTGCGCTGCGCGCTAATGACGTGGTCACTTTCCGGGAATCCCAGAAGCCCGCTTATCAAAGAGATGGTCTCCATCTCTTGAACGGGAATGGTTACTTGAACTTGCGGGAGACACAATCTTTCCAGAAAGGCATTCAGCAGCCTTGGATCACCCGCCCCCCCTCGAGAAGAACCTTTCCTGCGGCTGCGCAGAAGGGGCTTATTCCAGGACGGACCCTCCAGACAGGGGTTGAAACGACCCGTGGAATTACAACACTCTACTACAACTCTTCAACAAACTATTGCAAGTAGGAGGTAGAGTGTACCATGGTTTATGGTTTTGGGGATCAACCCTACCTTTGGGCTCGCGGGTGGTCGTGTTTCGGCCAGCGGGGCCCCATTTCTCCCTTGGCAAAAAGAAAGAACTCAAGCGCGAAGTAGGCTTGCCGTTGTGGTTCCATTTGTTCTGGATTGTTTTCATTGTGTTTTGTTTCGCTTTTCTTCGGGCAAGAGTGGGGGCCGAAGAATCCAATCTCAACCCGGCGACCCACAAGTCGCCCGAAGCATTGGCTGGGCCCTCGCGGGCAGTTCGGCAGGTCCTCGCCAAAGAGGTCACCGACGAGGCGAATCCGTGTCCAGGGTGGGTTTGTCCAGCTAAGTCCGGGGGTCCGAATTCCAACCCCAGCAATCATCACTTCCCGAAGGATGACTATCCCTCCGGGCTGCGTATTGGGGGGGGGGGAACCATGGGGTTGCAACAGTTATCCTGAATGTCTCTTTGGGAAGATGCCTGCAAGTTTGCACAGATTCCGAGGCTGTTGGATACTCCTTGGGCTGTTTTTTTTGGAAACCATGGCCGGCGGGGGGGGGGGGGAAACACCGTTACCATGGGCGGGGGGAGCAGCAGATGGATGTCTTTGGAGCGCAGGAAACCAAGATTTGGACACTTTTACAAAGGGAATCCTGAGAGGGGCCACTTCCCCACCAAAAGGCGCTTCAGGGTAGTTTAAATATGAACTCCATATGACTTTCTGTGCACAGGTCTGGAGGCCGAAGAGGCTTTCGAGCGCCTTCCGCCCGTGGAAAACCGCAAACCGCAACCCTCCGCCTTCGCCAAGCTCCGATCGCGTGGGCTGGCTCGATGGCAAGGCCATCCTAGAGCGGCGGATGGACATGTTCGGCAAGCACGGATCCCCCCCGCAGCTCTTCCAGGGCTCGCTGATCTCCTGGACCAGGCGTCCGGCATTTTGGGATCTGGGGGGGGGTGGGGGTTGGGGGGGGGGGGTGTTTGTTGGAGTGTTGGGGAGATGTTGGGGTCATGGTGGTGGAAAGCAAGGTGCCACTTTTTGTGATAAGGGAACGTGTTGCTCCAAGTGAGTTACAATGGCGGGGATGGGACTCCGATGATGCGACCATCGGGGGTCGCCGGGTCGGTGGGGCTTGCGAAATGGCTCGCGGGAGGAGCCCTTTCGGCGCTGCCGAAAGTGCAGGCGCATGTTTGTTGGCGGAAGGTGTTTGTTGCACGTAATTTTGGTGTTTGTTTTTTTTTGGCACGGATTTTTTTGTGGCGGAAGTTGTTGGCAAGTTTAGGGGCAACTACGGATGTTAAGGAGGAGGAGGACAGTAAGGGCCGATCCCGTCTGAGGGTGGGGGATTCGCAATCGCACCTGTCCAGCGGTCCCGGTGCTTCGAAAGGGCAGCAAGAGCCGTCCGAAGTGCAGGCCTTTGACCCATCCAGACCACCTGCGGCTGCTTGTTTGTGCCCAAGAAACCCACCACCCCCGTGTGGTTTTTCCTTAAATCTGCATCCGGTGCGGATGCATCAATTACCTCGGGTCCATGGATTCGGCCGAATTTCTCAGGGGCCTCCGCTTCTGGGTGAACACCACCACGAATCACTGCATGCCCGAGGCGGGGAAAACGGCTCGGTGGGATGCCGGGTGAGGATTGGGAATGCGTGGATTGGGCTTGGCAGTGGTTGTCAAACATGGGGCAACCCCAAAATGGCTTGCCCTGGTAAATGGAACCCAAGGACTAAAACCTGTGGCCCAATTCCTGGATTAATTTTGAGCCACACCCATTTGGCGGCCGGTCCTTGGGGACTTCTCAAAACGCCAGGCAGTTGTTTGGTGGCTAAATTTTCTGAGGAGACCGGGAAGCATGGAAAACCGCCCCCTCAAGATGTGCCAACGGGAAGGCGCCGGTGGCCAGGCGAAGGCGAGTTGTGGTTTCTACCTGTTTTTCCGTTTGGAGAGATCTTTTTCTTCAGAGGGCCCTTAAAAGGAGAGTCCAATACTCAGAACAGATTTGAGTGTTTCTCAAAAATGACGAGGGGAACTTTAGATTGGGTGGATTCTTTTCGGGGTCCCTTCAAAACCCCCAAAATGGGGTCCACCATTTTGAGCAACCCCATTTGTTGGGTTCCTTCCATGGTAGGTGGCTTCTTGGGGCAAGCGACAATGAGGTTTGAGAGGGCAGCAACTCCTTTTCAGAGGGGCTGGAAGCAGGGAAACAGTTCAAGCTCCTTTTTGTGTAGCCCCTGTGCCCGACATCTCTCTCCCTCTCTCTCTCTCTCTATCTGTTGCCCTCTCTCTGTCTCTGCCTGTCTCTGTTTCTCTCTGTCTCTCTCTCTCTCTCTCTGTCTGTCTCTGTCTCTCTCTCTCTCTCTCTCTCTCTCTCTCTCTCTCTCTCTCTCTCTCTCTGTCTCTCTCTCTCTCTCTCTCTCTCTCTCTCTCTCTCTGTCTCTCTCTCTCTCTCTCTCTCTCTCTCTCTCTCTCTCTCTCTCTCTCTCTCTCTCTCTCTCTCTCTCTCTCTCTCTCTCTCTCTCTCTCTCTCTCTCTCTCTCTCTCTCTCTCTCTCTCTCTCTCTCTCTCTCTCTCTCTCTCTCTCTCTCTCTCTCTCTCTCTCTCTCTCCTCTCTCTCTCTCTCTCTCTCTCTCTCTCTCTCTCTCTCTCTCTCTCTCTCTCTCTCTCTCTCTCTCTCTGTCTCTCTCTCTCTCTCTCTCTGTCTCTCTTTGTGTCTCTCTGTCTCTCTGCCTCTGTGTATGCATAGATATTTCTATATCATGTACACAGTACGAAACACAGAAGAGTATTACACGCAGACCATGCTAAACATAGGTGACCCCTTTGCACACAGCGGCACCTCCCTTGGCCAACAGCCCCGCGACGTGACGCCCAGAACACCATGGAGCGCATCGAGCAGAGCTTGGCCAACGAGCAGTTCGCCAGGGATGAGATCGTTGAGGCGGGGGTGGGTGGGTGGGTGGGATGTTCTGATTGCCAGAGACGGAGACTTGAGAATTTGGGGGAGCAGTATTTTTCCTTCTTTGGGGAGGCGCCTATCTTTCCCCCGCTGGTTTTTTTCCTGATGTATGCATATAAATAGATAAATAAACACATATATATATATATATACATTGTTGTTCTGGGAGGGGTGTTCCCCTTTTGGGCAGGGGGACCCTTTTGCAAGGAGACTGGCACCGATTTTCGAGCGGAATTCACCCCGACCGAAGTGACCCTTCGACCGGCGCAGGTCTGGGTTCATCGGCTTTCGGTTGCAGCATGTTGTAGACATTGCCAGACCAAAGGCGCGCTTTTTTAAATGGGTGTGGGTCAAAGCCAATGGTAACAAGTTGGGCTAGGTGCACCACCCATTTTTGTCTATTTAAGTGGAGATTGGGATGTTCACTGGGGGTACGGAATTTTGACCCATGGCCAAATTTGTGCCTTTTATCATCATTTTCCAGCTAGCTTTTGCAGTGATGTCTGGTCAAGTAAACATTTCCTGACAAAGGAGCTTTGGAGCCCCGTGGGCACGAGCTGTTTGACCATTCCGACCCTCAAAATGGTCAAGCCACGCTTGTAGAAAACTGGTCGAAGGGCCCCTTTGCAGGTCTTGTAATGTTTTGTTTCGCCCCATTTTGTGTTTAGCTTGACACCAACAGGTTCCTTTCAGGAATCGTGAGATTTCAGGGGTTCCCCATTTCGAAGCAGTTTGGTCCCCTAAAACGTGGTGAATTCCTCTCGCAGGTCAAGCAAAAAGGGTTGCACAATCCGAGGCATTCGATTGGCCGGACGGGTTCTTCGCAAGGCAAAGGGGACCAGATCGCAGTGTGAGCCTAAGCAAGCCGATCGTCGCTTGGGTTGCCCAACAGCCCCCAAGCTTGGGTCCAAAACTCCAAGGGGTTCGCACTATTGTGGGTTAGCCAAGCGCCAGACAACCAAAGCGGGTTTAGTCCAAGCGGGTCCAAGTCATCGCACAGCGCGCCAGCCCGGGTGCCTCTACATCGTGGCCAAGTTCCAAGGCCTCTTTGAGGAACTCTTCACATCGTGACTCCCTGGGGGGCGGAATTGGGGTCGTGGTTGAAGGGGGTGGAGCGTCCTTGGGGGGCGCAGCGCGAACTGACTTTGGATCGCGGGTTCAAGGCGATAAGACTCTCTTGGATTGCTACAGGTGTGTTTCTCTCGAAAGTGAAGCTGGAAAATGTAACTTGGTGACCAAAGAGAGCTTGTTGATGCTTTTCCATCAGACCCGACATATTCACGCTTGGTGGGCAACCGAGATGTATCTGAAAAAATGGTAATCTTGCCTCCCGGAGTTTTGCGGCCTTGCCCATTGAGGGTTCTTCCATAGGGATTCCGTCTTTAAGGTCGGGGAGTCGAGAGGTCATCCAGATGTATGTGTGTCCAATTCCTAGTGTTGAAGAGCCACACCTCGCTTCAAGCCGTTCGCCCCCAAGTCTTAGGGGCTGTTTGATTTTTTTCTGTCCAAACAGGGCAAGCTAGTCAAGCTACTTTGCACAAAGCCCGATTTCAGGTCTCCGTGAGAATACCCCTTGACTTTTATTGGGGCTGCAACCAAACACCCAGCCACGGGACTGGGACTGTCGCGTGAAACCGACGTGAAGCTTTCGATGGCCTTGAGGTACTGCTACGAGCACAGAATGGCCGTCAAGGAGGCCGGGGCGCCTGAGCCCGAGGGCACGAGAGACACCAGGTCTCAACAGCAGAAATCCCCTTTTGCTGGGATTTCTTCCGAAATGGTTCATGTAGAGCTGAGCAATGGGTGTGTCTTCTTTTGAGTTTGAGGGTGCGCTTTTTGGGATGGTTCTGAAGGCAAGCCAGAAGGAAAGCCACCCATTTTTTTCGCGTTCCGATTCCTGTTTTGAGACAAACCCATATGGAGAACCCACACACACACACCGAACACATATTTATGCTATTCACAAACAGCTGTCATCGCAGCTTCCATCCCCACTCAAATGAACAAGATCGAGGAAGGGCAAATGTGTGGTTCAAGAGAACAGCGAAGAAAGGGCGTTCAGTTGCTCTTTAGAGAGGGCTTGGTTTTCCTACAGCCATCAACAAACACTATTGATTCTGGCCCACATGGGCGCGCCTTTTTGAGTCGGTACCCTTCTTGGTGTGGGTTGAAAACAAAATCAAATTCTTTATCAATTTGTTGTTGTGAAGCAGCTGCGCGGCTGACATTGTGCACGCTTATCACATTGTCCAGTGAGGAACCTGGTTGTTGGGTCACCAAACGCATATGGTTTTTGCCGCCCTCATACAGTCCAATTGGCAACAGCATGTTCAGTGGGACCCTTTCAAGCCTCGAACCGGCTGTTTGACCTCCATGTTATTGGATTCTTGCGCCCAGAGAGCAGGTTGGGGGTTGGCGAACAGGGCGGGAATCCCCAAACATGGAAAATAAGACACACTCTTGGTATTCCATCACTTTTGGTGCCTTCAAAAACAACCAAAGGCTTCGTCTCAAGAGAAAGTACCCTGAAATCGGAAGCTTCCAGGGTAGCACCCTTTGAACAAAATCGCATCAGAAACAACCGGACCGCCGATCAGGGACACAACGTATGATGGTTTATTGGGAGGGGTTCTCCAGTTTATGTGCCTTCAAAGCAACACATATCTCGAGTACACATGAGATGCGTCACAATCACTTCACGTGGCACTTTGAGCCTTCCCAAGAAGAGCCTACACCGTGGCCCCGTCCAAGGCCAGCAGGGTGCTTCTTTATCCTTCTTGGGTGGTTGGCAGATGATCATGTCATTACTGCCAATAATAGTGAGTTGGGATTGGCTGACTTCAACTCCCAGATAACGAGCTCGTGATACCGCTGCCCCACCCACATGGCCTCTCTTTGTTGGCTGGTCTGCAAGTACAGTCCTCTTTTGGATTCTAACGCCGCCTTCTTGCCCCTCTGTGTGTGTGTGTGTGTGGGTGTGGGTGTGTGCGTTTATGACTGTGTTGGTTTTTAAGACTCCTGGGGTGATGCTTGGGGACTATTCCTTTTGACGGCCCAAATAAAAAGTGAGCCGTTCGCGCGGGCGTGAGCGGCGAGAAACGCTTCGCCAGGACGAGAATGGGAAGATCCGGACTGAGCCGGTGCCCCACATGCCCGGAGCTCGGCCAGCGAGCGAGCGAGACGAGTGCCAGATGGGGCGCCAGGAGGTCCCTCGGCTCAGGGAGTTCTTCGGGTCAACCTCCATTTGCGGTTTTCGTCTCCTGGAACAAAGACACGCAAATTGTGAGTAGTAAAACTCTGCGAGGCTAAAAACCGACCTCAGGAAGCTAGAGACACCCTGGGCTTCAAACCGCTAAGACAATGAGGGTTCATATCACCACCAGTCTTTACCCGTTCATCTAGCCTGGGTTCTTGCCATTGTTTGTCCTCCATTGGCTTAAACATGTGTTTCAGTTTCCCTGTCTGGCTTAGGGAATCTATCAGGCGGGAACATTAACTGGTTGCTCTTGTTTCCCCATTTCGTTTTTGTCCATGACTGCAATATGTTGCCGACTCGCACCATGTTTTCTGCTTCAAGGCTTGGATTGGCGGTTTGGAGTTGAACCTCCAGTTTCCCTTGGAATGGGAAGGTAGCCCGCAACCTTCAAACCAACCCAAACGATAGGGGCAAGGTGACTCTTGCCCTTCGAAACGCGTAGGTCTTTTGCCGCCTTCTTCCGCTTCTGCTCCGACTTTGGCATTTTCCCCAGCCTCGTCTCATTCGACGAGGCTCCGACGTGGGTTTCGCTGGGTTTTCTCGAGCAGCCGTCCTCTTCTTCCGTTTGGGGATCCTGCTACTTTTTGTGCGCCAGCAAAGCACAACCGCTAACTCAACAACATCCCCACCCTCTTAATGGCCAAACACATGAGGGGGACACCGGCATATTGACAAACTTGGCAGCTTTTACGTACTGACATATTGTCAAATTTCCATGGGCTGAGACGTCGGGGTAAGCAGCCTACATCTTTTCCGAGGAAGGGGGGGGCAACATGTCCAGGTAGCATATTTCATGATGCAAGTTGCATTTTCAGACGTCCACCCGTAGGGGGCGGGGATTCAATAGCCACCAGCAACACACATACACACATGCACCGTGTTTATCCTGGTGGGCGCACCTTAGGCCCTCAGCCCAAACGGGTGAAGCATGGTAGTGGTGCAAAAATGTGCCGCATATTTCAGAGAATCACTTGTTGCGTAATTCAGCAGACAGCCCCTCGCCCCGCTCGGTGTTGCCCTTGCTCCGTCCGCCTGGAAAAGTGGAGGGGTGGACGGACTCGTCCGACGACTCATCCCCCCTCAACAGATATCGGACAGTTCGCTGAATTTATTGGCCCAAGGGTCCCAGCGACCCGTGCCGTTTCATCCAACAAACCAACCAAAAAGGGGGAGGCTTATCGTTGGGTGGGTTTTCCCTTCAAAGCCAACCGGCCGCAAAACGGGCAACAAAGGCGTGGATTCCGATTTGGGTAAATTAAACCGCTAAGGGCCACAGGTTTTAGTCCTTGTTTCCATTTACCAGGGTTGCATTTTGGGTACTTGCTTTTGACCCACAGCCATTTTGTGATACACCCGTCCCCCCCTTTGTTGTGGTAGGCGTGGCTCGCCTACAAGAACGCGGACTGCCTGCAGCTCCTGGGTTCCCAGGATCGAGTCGTTCAAATGTTCTCAAAATTTTTGTATTACACCCTGGGAATACGCCCACTGGGTATTGACCCCATGTAGGCACATTTCCGGATAAAACCGTGTTATTTTGAGCCATTCTGGGTCATCTCCCAAAGGGTGTAATACAAAAACCCTCAAAAATGTGGATGGGTCGGGCGGGTTGAAACTTGAAACAGCTGGATGGGAACAAGGTTGAAACAAAAGGTCCCCCACTGGGGAGACAAATTCAGCATGTTTACTCTTGGTGGGAGCACCTTGGTTGGTTGCTTGATGTCCACCCCCCAAAACAAAAAAAAATAGGTTTGCCTTGGACATCGGGCAGAGCAGAACCCTAATCCACCAGGCTGATGAATGCGGGGTGGACCTTTCTCCTTGGGGGCAATCAAAAGAGGTTGTTGAAGCAAACGGGGCTGGGCCACTTCTGTTACTTGGCGATGGCTTCAGTTTGACTCATAGACCAGTGTCATCTATTTTCCCCCCCGGACCGTCAAATCAAGATTAAACCCGCAATGGAGCTCCCATTTGTGGGCTGCCCCCTGATTTTCTAGGGTTGCAGCCCTCCAAACGACTCCAAGGCGAGTGGTTCAGCGGAATCGAGATTCGCATGCCAGGAATCCTCACCAAACGTTTGATTCCACCGAAAGGAAGCCACAATGGAATGGGTGTGTCTGTTTCAACGTACCTCCGCCGACCGAGAAAATGCGTGTCTCCTCAAAAAAGCGACACCTCTTCTTGTCGCATTTTCCTGGGCCCAGTCCCACTGCACGCTTTCCGATCCGCTGAAATCCGGTGCCAGGCAGCGCCTATCAGGGTCAAGCAGTTCAAAAAGGCCGAGGTCCGCTTGCTTGCTTGTTTGTTTGCTTGTTTGTTTGTTTGTTTGCTTGCTTGCTTGGATGCTTGGATGCTTGGATGCAAGCTTGGCTGCTGGTTTGTTTGTTTGTTTGTTTGCTTGCTGGCTTGCTGGCTTTCTTGTTTGTTTGTTTGTTTGTTTGTTTGTTTGTTTGTTTGCTTGCTTGCTTGCTTGCTTGCTGGCTTGCTTGGATGCTTGGATGCTTGGATGCTTGGATGCTTGGATGCTTGGATGCAAGCTTGGCTGCTTGTTTGTTTGTTTGTTTGTTTGCTTGCTTGCTGGCTTGCTTGCTTGTTTGTTTGTTTGCTTGTTTGTTTGTTTGTTTGCTTGCTTGCTGGCTTGCTTGGATGCTTGGATGCTTGGATGCTTGGATGCTTGGATGCTTGGATGCCAGCTTGGCTGCTTGTTTGTTTGTTTGTTTGTTTGTTTGTTTGTTTGTTTGGTTGTTTGTTTGTTTGTTTGCTTGCTTGCTTTGTTTTGTTTGCTTGCTTGATTGCTTCCTCGTGCTTTTTGTTTGCTGCTTGCTTGTATGCTTCTAATTGTTTGTTTGCTAGCTGCCATGCTTGTATGCTTGTATGCTTGCATGCTTGCATGCTTGTATGCTATGCTATGCTTTTGGATGTCTTGTCTGCTGCTTTTGTCTGCTGTTTTTGCCTGCTGCTTTTTTGTCTGCTGCTTTTGTCCTACGTTTGTCTGCCGTGCTTGTGGTTTTTGTGTTCAATGTTGCTTGATTTTGGCAGAAAATACAAAGTCAAGCAAGCAGCTGGTTACTTGCCAGCTGACCCAGTTGCCCCATGGATGTGGTGTTGCCTTTGCGGACGCTGAGTCTGACAAGCCAAAGCTCGGAGGCTCGAGGGTCGTTTTGGTTTTGCTTTTATGTGGTACTTCGTTTGCTTGCTCGTTTGCCTCGTTTGCTTGTTTGGCTTGCTTGCTCGCTTGGCTTGCTTGGCTTGCTTGGCTTGCTTGGCTTGCTTGGCTTGCTTGGCTTGCTTGGCTTGCTTGGCTTGCTTGGCTTGCTTGCTTGCTTGCTCGCTGGGCTTGCTTGCTTGCTCGCTTGGCTTGGCTTGGCTTGGCTTGGCTTGGCTTGGCTTGGCTTGGCTTGGCTTGGCTTGGCTTGCTTGCTTGCTTGCTTTGCTTGCATGTTTGCTTGATTGGTGCTTGCAACGCTTAGTTTTGTTTGAGGTTGAGTTGTTGCAGAGCATCATTTGAGTTTTGATCCACGTAATAAACCTCTTGCTCCTTGAGTTGAGTTGAGGTATCCCACAACTTCACTTCATTATTTAGGCCCTCGAAGTATCTTTTTTTTTGAGTGGTTGTTGGAACAAACAGCCCAACTGTCCATCACAAAGACCAGGAGAACACCCCCAATTCTGCCATGCGCTCTTGCAAAACAAACGTTATCGCTTTGTGCTTATACACTCACTTGCAACCGCAGGGAATCGACCCCAGGTTAAATTCAAGAATACTGTTTTTTGTACGTATATATGTAAATATGTACTATATGTATGTATGTATGTATGTAATGTAATGTAATGTAATGTAATGTAATGTATGTATGTATGTATGTATGTATGTATGTAATGTATGTATGTATGTATGTATGTAATGTATGTATGTATGTATGTATGTATGTATGTATGTATGTATGTATGTATGTATGTATGTATGTGTATGTATGTATGTATGTATGTATGTATGTATGTATGTATGTATGTATGTATGTATGTATGTATGTATGTATGTATGTATGTATGTATGTATGTATGTATGTATGTATGTATGTATATGTATGTATGTATGTATGTATGTATGTATGTATGTATGTATGTATGTATGTATGTATGTATGTATGTATGTAATGTATGTATGTATGTATGTATGTATGTATGTATGTATGTATGTATGTATGTATGTATGTATGTATGTATGTATGTATGTATGTATGTGTATGTATGTATGTATGTATGTATGTATGTATGTATGTATGTATGTATGTAATGTATGTATGTGTATGTATGTATGTATGTATGTATGTATGTATGTATGTATGTATGTATGTATGTATGTATGTATGTATGTATGTATGTATGTATGTATGTATGTATGTATGTATGTATGTATGTATGTATGTATGTATGTATGTATGTATGTATGTATGTATGTATGTATGTATGTATGTAATGTATGTATGTATGTATGTATGTATGTATGTATGTATGTATGTATGTATGTATGTATGTATGTATGTATGTATGTATGTATGTATGTATGTATGTATGTATGTATGTATGTATGTATGTATGTATGTATGTATGTATGTATGTATGTATGTATGTATGTATGTATGTATGTATGTATGTATGTATGTATGTATGTATGTATGTATGTATGTATGTATGTATGTATGTATGTATGTATGTATGTATGTATGTATGTATGTATGTATGTATGTATGTATGTATGTATGTATGTATGTATGTAATGTATGTATGTATGTATGTAATGTAATGTAATGTATGTATGTAATGTATGTAATGTAATGTAATGTATGTATGTATGTATGTATGTATGTATGTATGTATGTATGTATGTATGTATGTATGTATGTATGTATGTAATGTATGTATGTATGTATGTATGTATGTATGTATGTATGTATGTATGTATGTATGTATGTATGTATGTATGTATGTATGTATGTATGTATGTATGTATGTATGTATGTATGTATGTATGTATGTATGTATGTATGTATGTATGTATGTATGTATGTATGTATGTATGTATGTATGTATGTATGTATGTATGTATGTATGTATGTATGTATGTATGTATGTATGTATGTATGTATGTATGTATGTATGTATGTATGTATGTATGTATGTATGTATGTATGTATGTATGTATGTATGTATGTATGTATGTATGTATGTATGTATGTATGTAATGTAATGTATGTATGTAATGTAATAATGTAATGTATGTATGTATGTATGTATGTATGTAATGTATGTAATGTAATGTATGTAATGTATGTATGTATGTATGTATGTATGTATGTATGTATGTATGTATGTATGTATGTATGTATGTATGTATGTATGTATGTATGTATGTAATGTATGTATGTATGTATGTATGTATGTATGTATGTATGTATGTATGTATGTATGTATGTATGTATGTATGTATGTATGTATGTATGTATGTATGTAATGTATGTATGTATGTATGTATGTATGTATGTATGTATGTATGTATGTATGTATGTATGTATGTATGTATGTATGTATGTATGTATGTATGTATGTATGTATGTATGTATGTATGTATGTATGTATGTATGTAATGTAATGTATAATGTAATGTATGTATGTATGTATGTATGTATGTATGTATGTATGTATGTATGTATGTATGTATGTATGTATGTATGTATGTATGTATGTATGTATGTATGTATGTAATATGTATGTATGTATGTATGTATGTATGTATGTATGTATGTATGTATGTATGTATGTATGTATGTATGTATGTTATGTATGTATGTATGTATGTATGTATGTATGTATGTATGTATGTATGTATGTATGTATGTATGTATGTATGTATGTATGTATGTATGTATGTATGTATGTATGTATGTATGTATGTATGTATGTATGTATGTATGTGTATGTATGTATGTATGTATGTATGTATGTATGTATGTATGTATGTATGTATGTATGTAATGTAATGTAATGTATGTAATGTATGTATGTATGTATGTATGTATGTATGTATGTATGTATGTATGTATGTATGTATGTATGTATGTATGTATGTATGTATGTATGTATGTATGTATGTATGTATGTATGTATGTATGTATGTGTATGTATGTAATGTAATGTATGTATGTATGTATGTATGTATGTATGTATGTATGTATGTATGTATGTATGTATGTATGTATGTATGCATGTATGTATGTATGTATGTATGTATGTATGTATGTATGTATGTATGTATGTATGTATGTATGTATGTATGTATGTATGTATGTATGTATGTATGTATGTATGTATGTATGTATGTATGTATGTATGTATGTATGTATGTATGTATGTATGTATGTATGTATGTATGTATGTATGTATGTATGTATGTATGTATGTATGTATGTATGTATGTATGTATGTATGTATGTATGTATGTATGTATGTATGTATGTATGTATGTATGTATGTATGTATGTAATGTATGTATGTATGTAATGTATGTATGTATGTATGTATGTATGTATGTATGTATGTATGTATGTATGTATGTATGTATGTATGTATGTATGTATGTATGTATGTATGTATGTATGTATGTATGTATGTATGTATGTATGTATGTATGTATGTATGTATGTATGTATGTATGTATGTATGTATGTATGTATGTATGTATGTATGTATGTATGTATGTATGTATGTATGTATGTATGTATGTATGTATGTATGTATGTATGTATGTATGTATGTATGTATGTATGTATGTATGTATGTATGTATGTATGTATGTATGTATGTATGTATGTATGTATGTATGTATGTATGTATGTATGTATGTATGTATGTATGTATGTATGTATGTATGTATGTATGTATGTATGTATGTATGTATGTATGTATGTATGTATGTATGTATGTATGTATGTATGTATGTATGTATGTATGTATGTATGTATGTATGTATGTATGTATGTATGTATGTATGTATGTATGTATGTATGTATGTATGTATGTATGTATGTATGTATGTATGTATGTATGTATGTATGTATGTATGTATGTATGTATGTATGTATGTATGTATGTATGTATGTATGTATGTATGTATGTATGTATGTATGTATGTATGTATGTATGTATGTATGTATGTATGTATGTATGTATGTATGTATGTATGTATGTATGTATGTATGTATGTATGTATGTATGTATGTATGTATGTATGTATGTATGTATGTATGTATGTATGTATGTATGTATGTATGTATGTATGTAATGTATGTATGTATGTATGTAATGTATGTATGTATGTATGTATGTATGTATGTATGTATGTATGTATGTATGTATGTATGTATGTATGTATGTATGTATGTATGTATGTATGTATGTATGTATGTATGTATGTATGTATGTATGTATGTATGTATGTATGTATGTATGTATGTATGTATGTATGTATGTATGTATGTATGTATGTATGTATGTATGTATGTATGTATGTATGTATGTATGTATGTATGTATGTATGTATGTATGTATGTATGTATGTATGTATGTATGTATGTAATGTATGTATGTATGTATGTATGTATGTATGTATGTATGTATGTATGTATGTATGTATGTATGTATGTATGTATGTATGTATGTATGTATGTATGTATGTATGTATGTATGTATGTATGTATGTATGTATGTATGTATGTATGTATGTATGTATGTATGTATGTATGTATGTATGTATGTATGTAATGTATGTATGTATGTATGTATGTATGTA
>CAUJNA010003352.1:196033-248533 GCA_963377175.1 Effrenium voratum
CTAGCTAACAACCTGCCAGACAGCTCTAAGCAACGGCTTCTTGTAGCCAGCAGAATCCGGTTAAAAAAACACCTCCAGCCGGAAGGCTGAATGGCAGGGGTCTGCCCATACGGACAGATTCGGGGTAAAACTGAGCTCTTGATGCAGATCCTTTTCTGCCTAGAGCCACTAACGCCAGGTTGTTTTTGAAACACGCAGGTGGTTTTTTGTGCTGACTTGCTCTTTTGCCAGGATTTATGGTTGCCCAAGCTGGGGAATGCAATTCTTGTTTTGTTTCAGATTCGGGAAGTTTTGGGGATTGGTTGGCTCGCCTTGGCTCGCTAGGCTCCGGCGAGGACGACACGGATGAGGAGGCGCAGTGCAGAACGGCCGTTGTCGGCCGCACGGCTTCGCGATCCGCCTGCCCGGGGTTTTGAGGTCTACCCCCGAATTAAGAGCCTTCTGGAAGGTCTTTTCCTGGAGAAGATGGATGGCAAAGAAGAGCAGGAAGGAAAAGAGCCTTCTCCAGAAAGGTGCTTGGTTTTCATTTGTGCAAGAAGAACATTGGATGGCAAAGGGTGGATTTTTCCGTTGCAAAGGGCAACGAACAATCAGCGAATTGACGTGGGTGGTGGTTGCAGACTGGACATGTCAGGAATTTTTGTCGAGATTCCCCTACGTCTGGAAATTGGCGGGAAGTTGTGGGCGTAGTGGCATTTCCGGTGGCTGAGTCGTGGATCTTCCACAGCAGTGTTCATGCTGGAGAAAAAGAAGGGCTCGGATTCCCATCATGACTAATGGGGTCCCCTGTAGTGGGGGCATTTAGAGGACAGACCCCCTATGAATAGGACGGGTTTATTCCGGGGTCGGATTCATTTGGTGCTGTTGGCATAGGGCCAATATGATACCCAGAATCCCACGCTTTCAGCAAGTCGCACAGGGGTGCGCAAAAGAGAGACGCGACATGTTCAGGTTCGGACTTCAGGAAAAAAGGTTGTAAGTGCGTCAATGAACGCACGCGCATGCAGCCAGCATCTGACAACTCCAAATGGAAACCAGGAAAGAGACCGATTTCAGAAAAGTCTGGAAGCGCCCCATCGTGAAATCCAGCAACCTTTCCCCAGGAGCTGGATCCTTGGTGGACACGGCAGCCTTGAGGGGATCTTGGACCCTTGGGGTGCGCGTCCCACTTTGTGGGCTACATGTGGATAGCCTTTTTGAACACGGAAACCAGCTTCTCCCCACGTTAGCCATGGAAAGTGTCAGTTTCTTGGGTTTTTCTCCCTCAAAGCCGGTGGCCCAAATTGGAGCGCTTACGGCTCTCTCGGTTGGCATGGGAGGTCTGGCCACATCTGCGGTTTTCGTCTCAGCTGAGGACATAAGCCGTTTGACGCACGTGGAGTTGGTGAACACCACTTCATTGGGCTTCTCCCGGTAGTTGGGCGTTTTTCAATCTCCCTTTCCCCCTTCCATTTGAAAGGGTTCCCGTATTCTTGGATACACCGATTCGAAGCCTAGGATTTCTATCCTGTTTTCTGGGCAGTCTAAGGTTCAACAAAGGCTGCGTACCCTGTATTCTGCATGCCCAAAAACGGCCCTCGGTTTTCTTTCAACGTTGCTCCGAACCTCAAAACAAGGAACACACCACCTTGATTCAAGCTTAGCTTCCATCACTTCCCTTGCAACCAGCAAAACGTTCACTTCGTTTTCTTACAATCCGGGACCCCCGAAAATGGTTATGTAGCTCCCTGTGGATTCCCTGTAGATTCACTCCAAAAGGGGTGCCCTCAAAAAGACACGCCAACTTTTTGCCGGGAGTCTAAGCCCGGATTCTGCGAATCCGGTTTCACCAGGCGGCCGCAGTGTCGCGGCAACGTAGCAAAGGCGGGGAGTGCAGGGGTTGGATGCGAATCCAGCCGAGGTGGTTGCTGGATGTTTGGTCGTTTGGTTTGCACTTGTCTGGCATACCGTGTCTTTTTGGGTCGCAAAGTGCGGACCATTTTCTCTCAGACTGCATGCTGCGGCGGTCACACCTGGCACTGGAACAGTGGAGCCTATGGGTTTGCACTCTGAAATGGTCCTGGTTCCTCTCTGCGAGGTTCGGACCATGCCTTTGATTCTGTAGTGAGGGCAATGAGCATCCGAGTGCTTTGTCGCATTTGGCATCATTGGCAAAGACCTCCAGCCTTTCTGGCATCAATGCTCAGGGCAAGAACCCAGTTTGTCGTGGTCGGTTTTTCGGCCTGCTTGGCTTTGTTTGGTTTATGATCGGCTGGCACAAGCCCGTTGATTCGCACTCACCACCTGTGTGAGAAAAACGGTGTTAAGCCCAATGCTCTTTTTGCTTTGTCTCCTAGTGGATTCAGCGAAGGGACGCATGCTGAGGTCCTTTCATTTTCTACGAAGCTGGGGCGAACATCCGCCATGGGCCATTATCATAGCCATGTGTGTCACTATTTAGCTTTTTACAGTACATAAGTTGGAAGGGTCCCCTGAGGAGCAGCCTGAAGAGAGGTACATTTCGTTGAACGGCACCATTCCAGCCTATTGTGGTTGAGTCATCCCCTGTGTCATCTACTTTCACCCCTCCCCCAATTATTACAAGGGGTCTACTCTCCGTCTGGGAGCCTGATTGAATCGACAATGGGTCAATGTTCGGGCTCCAATCTAGGATGATACCATTGCCAGCGCGAGCGGAATCAGCATCACACAAGCGCTCAAGTAAATGCCGCACATTATTTTATTTGCAAGGATGACAAAGCCCATGGGGTGTTTCCTGTTTCAGGGTACCCTTTTGGGAGTGAACACAAAACCGAACTCCATTTCGGGGTTCCCAAGACACGAGCCACGCGACACGTCGCGAGCTTTCACCCTGCCAGGTATCGCCCGCTCCTCCCGGAGCTCCTCTGCCGCGTGCCCAGAAACGCAGAAAATTCCGCCCTGTTGGTTGCTTGTTTATTTTTGGGCGGGGGGTCTTTGTTGTTGGTCGCATTTTTTTTGTTGGGGGGGCGGGGCGTGGAAAGCAGGCCCATCTCATATTTGAGAGTTACAACTTTCCCGGTTTTCGGTTGGTGCGTTGGAACCCCAAAAAGGACAGCTATGGGGAAGGGAGGTGCCTTCGGACCTGGGATCGCCGGTCACGTTTGCGTCGATTTGCTTCCATCGGCTTTGCCTTTAAACAAGGGTTTTGGCCCCCCCCCCCTCCCCCACGTTGAGACACACAAACAGCCCAATACTCTTGTTTGGGAGGATCGTTTGGCATGGATGCAACCAACTGGGCAAATACATCCATTGTGTGAAGAATCAAGATCCTGTTGACCAGTGACACATTCTTCCCTGCATAGTTTGGGGGCTTCCCAACGCAAGAAGGTCAACCCAAATAAAGGTTCCCTTCTCATTAGGGACTCTGATCAACTCGGGAAGATGTTCAGACGTTTCATGGCCAATCCATCCCGCAAGTTGAGACAGGACTGTTTTTTTTTCAACCAAGGGGTGAATCAAGCGCAGCTGAGCTGTTTAACTGCATCCCTTGCTCCCCTCTGAAGCGCGTCCTTGTTCTGGCTAGGTGAGCTGTGCAGGCGGATGCGATCCATTGGGTTTCGACTTGGGCACCGCACGGATGTTTGTACGTGGAACCCCAATAGCACAACCCACTTTGGGATGAACGTTCACCTCCTGGGGATATGGAGGTGGATGTTTTGTGCGCGCTCGTGACCCCGAAGCAAGAAGAAAACCGCCACGTTTGCCCACGTCCTCTTGAACTATGATGCTATAGTCCCATTCTCATATGATTTTTGGCAAACGGATCCCAGAGTCCTCTGAGCAGACAAGCCTTACCACAGGGTTGCTCCGCTAAAGCACCGACCTTTGGGTAGACAATCGGGTTGAGGGTGTTTTCTTTTTTTTGGTTTATCAAGGGGCCAACGTTCTTCGTAGCAACGAAAAAGGTGTATCATCAATTTTCCCTTGGGCATAGCGTTTGGGTGTCACAGAAAGGGCTACATCATTACACACACACACATTGTTCTTTAAAGTACCCCGGCAACCCCAATGCAACTATCAATTGGCCCACAGCTTTTGTGTTCTCGTAGAAACTCGCGTGGTGAAATCCGGAGAAGCCACGAATTGCCACCCCAGCCACGGATTCTCGTGGTTCGTCGATCGAGGCCTCCAAGGAGAAGATCCCGGTGGACGAGCTGCGACTTGCCCAAAGCGTGGGGGAACGAACTGGCCCCAAAAGGTTTCGTGGTTTTTTCGGGGGGTATTTTTTTTGCGGTGTATGGGCCCAGGTGTTCCAAAGGTTTCTCTCAGTTTTCGGCGACCCTTTTTGGGTTCCGATGTGGTTCGGTCAAAAATGGGGTAACCCCAAAATGGGTTGCCCTGGTAAATGGAACCCATGACGAAAACCTGCGGTCCAATTCCTGATTTAATTTTGACCCACACCCATTTAAATCATTTGGTTCGTGGCCTGGAGATCGCCCAATGGCTGAGGCAAGCCTACAGCGTCTCCGTGCGCTCCACGCCCTCCGTGTCCCACGCGGCGGTGCGCCTCGGGCCCTCGGGCCTCGGGCCTCGGGGGAAGAAGGGCTGTTTTTTGGCGTCAAGGGAGTTGGAGCCCCGGAACGGAGGGTGTCAGGGTTCCACTTTTGACCCCATAGACTTAAAGCCAGGGGTGGTCCATTTCCAAAAGGAGAACCCCTTGGTTTAGGTCCATGGGGTCGTCAAAAAGCGGCACCCTGGATGGTGTTCCTTTTGATTCCCGTTCAAGCCAAGCATACTTGCCCAAAGCAAATTCACCGGATCCGACTTTTTTGGACTTCCCCCTGTTGGCCTTTTTTTCCTTTCCGTCCCTGTTGCCCAAAAGGTGCTCGCCTTTTTTGCGTTTGTGGTGCAGGGGCGTTCGGTTTGCTTCGTCCATTGATCAGCCTCGGGCTTCTCCGGCCTTGGATATGTCGGTTTCGCTTAAGACGGAGCGAAGCTCGGCCCGGCGGGTGGGTAGGGCCTTCAGGTCCCGTGGGTTTTTGGTCCAGGTGACGGAGCAAAGATTGAGGAGCGGAACTTAGCATGGTTGTTGGAGAACATTTTGCATTTTTGCTTATTGTGGTTTAGTGGGAAATCCCCCACTTAACTGCTGAAATCTATTTTTTGTTGATCCCCTTCCAAGGTCAACCAAGTTAGGTTGCAACTTGGCGGTTTTCATAGGCAGACGGATTCATGACGTCCCTTAGCAAGGGATCCATGAACTGAGTCTGAGTCAACAGGCACCACATGTCTACCTCATTTTGCCAGGGTCCTGGGGGCAGCTTGATATGGCAAGATCAACACGGTGAGCCAAAGATTTCGACCAGGAGCCATGGCTTACTGGCAATCTCTTTGCCCTGTTTGTCTCACATGGGCCGATTTTGGTCCCGGGGTTTTCCCTGAAAGATCGACCCTTATTGTATTGGAGTATGCTACAATACTTCCCCCAAATGAATTCGGGGCAAACGTACCACCATGAATGAAACCAGCATGACTTATTTTCAAAAGGGATGCAGATAGAATTATGTTCGCTTCACGAGCAAGTTATCTGGCAGCGACA
Source organism: Effrenium voratum (assembly GCA_963377175.1). NCBI lineage: Eukaryota > Dinophyceae > Suessiales > Symbiodiniaceae > Effrenium > Effrenium voratum. The sequence goes on from CAUJNA010003352.1 coordinate 201,594, forward strand.
AGTATGACTAAGAGTCAACCAACCCCTACTGTCCGATAGTTCCACATATATATATATATACCCTGGGTAGAAGCCACAGAAGGAGACGCATCCAAGCACCATGGCAGATTCCCCACCCCCCCCTTCCCCCCCAAAAAAAAGAAGAAGAAAAGAAACCACAGCAACAACCAAAAAAAACAAAACAAAACACACGCCAAAGGACGGCCGGGCCCGCACCAGGTTTGGGGTTGGGACCAGCCCAATGAAGCTACCAGGCCTGAAAATGGGCGAGTCTCTCTTAGAGGGGGAACCCCTCTTCGGTATGTTTGAAGGAAAGGTGCCTCCGCAGTTTTTTTTTGGAGCTGAGCTTGTGAAGTGTGGAGGTACCCAGCTTTGCCCACACCCTTGCGGTGGGTCACGGTCGCACTCGACACGCGGTCAACGACAACGAGGCCAGCGCTCGCCAAGAGTCCAAGTCATGCACGTCGGGGTGGGACCCTCTTGTTTTGTTTTACATGCTGAGGTTCGCTAAAGGTGGACGAGAATCAAGCATGTTTTTTTGGTTGGGGGGCAAAAGCTAAGGCAGCTAAGGTAGGCTTGGAATCATCTGAGCAAATCGATGCCAACACTGCAGAGAAAGCCTGCAGGATCCCTGTGCATGAGCGGCTTGTAAGGGCCTTACAAGCAGAATCCAAAGAGGTGTGGTCTTGAGGCGTGGTTTAAACCCTTGCTACTTCAGCTGGAATGCTCCCACCTCCAATTTTCCTCACATTGGTTGCCTTCATTGATTTTCACTTCAGTTTCTGGTACTGGTCATTTGAAGAACAAGTCTGAACGCTGACCAATCAATTCCGGAAGTTACCCATATGTTTCGCCTCGCAGGTGCCTGGGACCCTGGGACACCGGGCAATAGACCATGCCAACTAAGCACGGTGTGCTGGGATGGCATGGGGCATCCACTCCGAAGAAATAAAGTAAACAACAACAACACGTTGAAGCAAAACAACCTCATTTATGGCCCCCGCCCCCAAAAAATGGGACACACTGGCCGGGGTTGGTCCAAAGATGTCCTGTCCTCTTCGTTCCATTCCGCACGTGGAGTCCGCGAGATAGTGGCTGGGGAGGATTTGTGTTGGGGCCTGAAATGCCCTTGTATAACCATTTTGGGTACCATTTGACAGCCAGCCCTTGGAAGGTCCAAGTTTCTGCCACGTGTCTGGAGCCCTGCTTCTCCAGCCCGGTTTTTGGTTTGTCTCTTGGCTCTTGGTACGTGGGCCAACAAAGGCAGGCAAGGGGGGGTAAGGCAGAAGCTGACACTTGGGAACACGTTTGGAGAGTCACAATTTCGGAAGCACCCAGTTTTGGTAGCCCATATGTCATTTAATTTTACTTGGCCGTGGCTTGGGCTTGAACCTCTTGCCTAGAATCATGTTTCGGTGCCACGCAACCTCCAAACCAGCGGGCCCCATGGTAGGGATCAGCATGGAGCTCATAGGAATGTTGAATTTTGCCTACATTTGGCTATGAATTTTGGTAGGGAGCCACCTCAAAACTGGTTGGTTGACATGACATCTCCACCTAAATGATGTCCACCAAGGGTCCCCCTTTAGATTCACATTCGCATAGGTACGACGACTTCCTCTGTTGCAATAAGCTCCTTCCAGGATTGGTGGCTGGTCATCATCTCACGTTCACGAATGAGCGATCGACGGGAGGTTGCAGACCTTCCCTATAGACACTCACACACACAGCATCCCCCAAAACACACCAGGCTGTGGGTCAAAAAAGGTACCCAAAATGGAGCTCTGGTGAATGGAAACATGGACTAAAACCTGTCCCCCAGTGGTTTAGTTTGGACCCACATCCACTTTGAAGACCAACATCGACCAAGACGCAGCACGCTAAACGCCAGCAGGTGGCCGCAGCCTTGGTGAGACACCGCCGGCAGTCGATCGGCCCTGGGGACGCCCGGCGGCCCAAGAGGCCCAGAGAGGCACGGCACGCCCAGAGCGGCCGCTGGTGGGAGCTGTTTGCCTTTTCGTCTTTTTCCAAAAGATGACAAGAACGCTGGTGTCCCTTTTAGCCAAAAAGCTGTCGCGCCTGGTGGCGTGTCCTTGACAAAGCGCTCTTGTGTCCCTTTAGAAACAAAAAGTTTCGGCGAACAGCCCTTGGTTGGTGGTTTGGAGCCCTGGTTCTTGAGAGGGTAAATGGGAAGCCAGCCCTGAACCAAACCACCGGGCTCCAAACCACCAAGTAGGGTGAACCTGCACGTCGAGTCTTTTTGCGGAGTCTGACGGCCACGGCAAAGGCTGGGCCGGGGTTGCCGGCAAGGTGTTCCTTTGGCCTGGAGAAGCGTTACCCACGTTTCTACCCGGAGAGAATGTCAGGGTTTCGCAGGAGGCACTGATGGGCTCTCAAGGCAACACCAACCCCTTTTGTCTTTGGAATGGGTTTTTGAGGGAGCTTTCAACAGGCTGATGCCACGGTTGCGGGGACAGGAATCAGCTTCGTACTCTTTGGTTCCAACCATGTTGTTTCAAGATTTGGGGTTTCCGTGTGTTTTGAACAGACCCAACTCTTCCTGCCACCTTCCCAAAAAGGGGGTCAGAAGGCTAAACGGGGGGGGGGGGGGTCACTTTGATGTTTCCAAAACCACCACGCCGGTGCCAAGGACCACTTGGTCATTCCCATCATCCACCAGCCGCCGGAGATCGAAGAGGCCCGCGCTTGTTGCCCGGAGCGGGGGAAGCTTTCGGGGCGCGGATCTTGCCTTTCCCTGGTGGGTCTCAGGTCCTTTGGGCTTTTTGGAGACCATCAGATTTCGGAAGGTTTTGGGAGTCAGCTCTTTTCTGGCACGAGCCGGGCGACTTGTGATAGAGCAGGCAGGGAACCCCTGGTCATAGGTCAAACATACAGCCATTATGTATCCAGTATCCGATCTGTATGGCAGGGTCCGCTCGAACTCATTTCAACATGCGTTTTTGAGCCGAAAGGAGGGGAACTGTGGTGCCTAGTCCTCACCAAGACAGCGAGCCTCACGTAGCCTCATAGCCACCTGCAAAGGCAGCCTTAGAGAATGGTCCGCGGAGCCTTCTTGTAGCCTCTTTCAGTTCACCCCAGGCACAGCGTTTTGGCTTTTGTTCTGGACAGACAACATGCTCTCCCAGGAGAGAGAAACTAACAGGAATTTGCGAGTTCTCAATTGGCTGAGGTTTGGACCCGGGTTTGCTTGTATAGGCCACCGAAAGCTTGGGAGGGTTCGCGTTGCCTGAGGGCTACCAGCGCGCACTTGAAAATCTCAAGCACGGTATCCAAACGGGGCATGCGTCTTGTCAAGGTGGGCTGTCAAGCAAAGCCATCTCCACCCCTCCCCCCTCCCGCTCGACGCCTTCTGCAACCTGCGCAGGCCAAAAAGCCCGGGGCCCAGTCAACCTGGCAGCTCCCATCCCCGCTTAGGGGCTTCGACTTTGAGGCTCTCCCCCCACGTGGAAACGGAGACTTTCTACATGAGAGTTTTCTTGGTGGCTCCCAGCCATCCCCTTAGCCTTTGAGCCTTTTAGTGTTTAGTGGTAGTTTCCGTTCAACCCACTGAAAGTTAAACTTTTAGCGGGGGATCTGAGGGCAGCTCAGATTTCTAGATCCCCCGGAAAAAAAACACATGCCGGAGTGGGGTCGCCTTCCTTTTGGAAGGGTGGTCAAACTCATCGGGATGCATCACCATTGATCTCCCGCAACAGGCTGCGGAGTCCTGACAAAAAGCAAAGCTCAAAGCCCGCAGTCGAATAATTGGATTTTGCCCGGAAGTGGCGCTGTAGGCGCGTTCTCAGCTGGAATCCGGAATCCAGCGCAATGACAGCTTTTCTTCAAAGCTTTGGTCAGTTTCACGCTTTTTGTGATCCATGTTTCCAAACCCACGACCACTGGATGATTCACAGATTTCTCCCGCCATCGGGTTTTTGGGAGGAAGCACTCCAATTTCTGTTGTTATCTTAGGAAGTTGAATTAGGACCCTTTTCTGTGGGGCCCCCTTTGAAGTGACGAAGTAGTCCTAAGGAAAGGGTTGCCCTCTTCCTCGAAAATGGGGCTACGAATCCAAATATAGCTGGTTACTGTCCCTACACTCAATATTGATACGAATTTACCACTATGCGATACAATGTACTACTATAGTACACTCCCCAAGACTACCATGGAAGCTCCCGAACGGACCCCTTGAGACTTGGTTCCGTTTGCACGGCCAATTGGGGGAGCTTCCAGCTGTTAGTGAGGGGTGTAACTACAAAGACAGCACACAACGTTGACCCCATATTAATCAACCCCAGTTGAGTAATAGAGGGGTATTTTCCTCCAAAAAGTGTCTGACTCCCACCAAACCCAGGAAGAAGCACCCCCCAAACAAACTGGGGTTGATTAAGGGTCAACAAACACACTCACTACTCTCACTAAACACCAAAGATATGATTTCTTGCCTTGATGCTATTGGGTTGGATCTTTAGACTTTAGGTTTTTGGAAAATACAGGGGTTTTCCACTAAACCCCAAACAAGTTATTCACTTTTTGCAGGGGGTCAACAGCAACCAGGTTGCTGGGGTCCTAATTCCGGGCAGGCAACGATGACATGGCTATGGGTCAAAATTAGACCACCAGGAATTGGACCGCAGTTTTTAGTCCCTTCCTTCTACCAGGGCAACCCATTTTGGGGTTGCCCTATTTTTGACCCACAGCCTGGTGTTTTTTGCCGGATGGATGCTGTGTTTGAGTGTTCTCTTTGGAAGGTCATGGCCATAAGATTTCTTGCTGGGGTCCTAATTTCAGGCAAGCAACGAGGACACATCTTTTGGGTCCCCATTTTTGACCCACACCCAGCTGCCTCACGTGGGTGTGGCACATGTTTGACCCCAAAGGACCGCAGATTTTAGTCCATGTTTCCTTCTACCAGGGTTCCATTTTGGTGTTTCCTTCTTTTTGACCCGACGACGACACGTCGAAACTTCTGCGTTCCTCAGGTCCGAGGAGAAGTCCGAGGAGGTCACTGCCGCCGTGTCCGCGCGGCTCTCCCACCGGGGCGTGCTGCGGGGCAGCTCGCGCCGGGGATCCGCCGGGCACCCAGGCGCCCAACGGCCCTTCTCTCACTCCCTGAGTTCATGAACTTTAAACTTTTTGGGAGGACCATTTTAGTGGTACAGAAAAAGTTTGGACTTTTTTTGGGCCATCCACTCAGCCAGTGAGTTCTTGGGCCACTTTGCTTGGCGGGTATGGGTCAAAATTAAACCAGCGGACCGCAGGTTTTGGTCCATGTTTCCACTTACCAGGGTTCCCTGTTCGGTACATATTTCTGACCCAAAAGTCAAGGTTTTTTTCAGTAGCGGAGGCCATGGGGCCTGCTTTTTGTTTTGTTTTTAACTGCCAGGCATGACCCTGAGAAAACCAAAAATCAAAACAGAAACACAATTCCTGACCCAATTGACCCTTAAGCTAGGGACTTCAACACATTGGGCCTGGAATTGGATTTTTGATTTGTTTTGTTTGTTTGGGGGGAGGGGGGGGAGGGGTTCTCAAGGAGTTTTGCACTCTTGGTGGAGGATTGCAAGAGAATCCTCGGGAAAGCCAAAAACAAATCCAGACCCCATGGCTCCTTAAGCTAGGGACCTCGGCGCATTGGGCCAATTCTTGTCTGGCACTTCTTGAGGTTGGAGCAGGAAGATATAATTCTCGGCAAGAAGGAGCCATCTTCCATCACAGCCCGGGCGTTACCAGGTTTTCTTTGCCCGATTCTCTTGCCAACGAAGAGCTAGAGATGCAAGGGGACATAGAAAGGCCCTGTTTGGCCAAGTGTTTGTTTCCTTTTGGGCTGAGGAGTCTTTTTTTGGTTTTGGCGCCACAGCTAGGGGTTCAACCGCCAATCTGAGAATTGGTTGTTGGCAGTGCTGTTGCGCACCATTACCTCGTCGTTTTAAACCTTCAGGCCGATTCGACTGGGCAGGGGATATTATTCCATTTAGTAGGGATGTTCCTTTTTGATTCCAAGCCAAAGGGCATTCACCGAGTTGGTGGACAAGTGGGTGTAGGACCCCAACCCAGGGTGTGTGTGCTCCTGCAAATCGCTTTCAGGAAGAGGCGGAGGCCGGCGTCGGGGTCGGGCCCGGGCTTGGCGAGGGCTGGGCAAAATGGGGCCGGGCCGCGTTTTTCCTAGTGGCTTGTGGGACCTGGGCCATCGGACGCTCGCGATTTCGGCGGAAGCGGCCGTGCCGTTTTTCCCCAAACAGTGTGTCTACACTAAGGGGCTCTTACGGTAAGAGAAAAGGCCTTGGTGCCAGATTGAGGTGTCGACTTCTGTCCGCGAGCGTTTTGCGTGGTATGTACCGCTCTTGCTTGATGTCGAAGTGCATTTCGACTGCGCAGGCTCGCACAAAGTGAGGTGTCGACTTCTGTCCGCGAGCGTTTTGCGTGGTATGTACCGCAGATTCGTGCTCTTGCTTGATGTCGAAGTGCATTTCGACTGCGCAGGCTCGCACAAAGTGAGGTGCCGACTTCTGTCCGCGAGCGTTTTGCGTGGTATGTACCGCAGATTCGTGCTTTTGCTTGATGTTGAAATGTGTTTCGACTGCGCAGGCTCGCACAAAGTGAGGTGTCGACTTCTGTCCGCGAGCGTTTCGCGTGGTCTGCGCCGCAGTGTTGAAATGCGTTTCGACTGCGCAGGCTCGCAGAAAGTGAGGTGTCAACTAGCGTTTCGCGTGGTATGTGCCGCAGATTCTTGCTTTTGCTTGATGTTGAAGTGCGTTTCCATTGCGCAGGCTCGCACAATCCAGGGACCGTGGGGGTTTTGTCTCGTGGTCCGGCGGCACGGGTTTCCGGCGAAAGGTCCCGGGCTCGATTCCCGCCCTGTCCGCGCGAGCTTGTTTCCCTTTCTTTGGGCATGCTTGGATGGTGCTTCTGTGCTGCGACGGCTTCTCGATGGTAACAACAACCAAACAGCAACAGCAACAACAACAGCAACAGCGCCACATTCATAGAAAGAAAGAAATACAGAGACAAAACGAGAACCAAGGAAGAAGCGACCTACCTAGCTAACTCACTAACTCAGGCACCCTGTTGAAACAAACACACAGATCTTGCCTTTTGTAGTGATGCTTGCGCAGCCATGGGCGCAATAATCTTGGCGACGCTGCTGGAAGCCGCGCCTGCCGATGTGCGCGCGGAATTCGAGCATCTCGGGTCATGTGTCTTGGGAGACCTTGCGGCTGCGCAGGCGGGTGCTTTGTTGGAAGGTTTATCTTCGGATCGACAGGGCTTATGGACGGCGTGCAAGAACGCAGGGATTAGCCGGAAACAAGGTGGGAGAAGTTTGCAGCAGGAAGAGCTTCGGGCGCTGGCGAAGGACAAGCTTCTCGCCGTGCTGCCGGCGGTTTCATTTCAGGCTCTTCTGGACTACGCCGTGCCTGGCGAGATGGGGAGGGAACTGGAAGAGTACGGAGAGGTCCTCGTGGCGGCGCAGGAAGCGGCCAGAGTGACAGAGCTCCTTCGTGCATTGGGAGCGGGTGCAGATGAGCTCAGGAAAGTGAGCAGTGTGTGGGGGATCGCAATACGAAATGCCAGTGGCAGAACACGCGCAGCGCAAAGTGTGCGCTCCGAGTTGCGCGGCGCCTGCGTTCGATTTCTGAAAGAAACGCCAGTCAGCGACGCTTCGGGTGGGGCGGAGCAGGGCATGACTGCGTCTGCGGCTGCGCGCGCGGGTGAGGGCATAAGCCCGAGCAGTTCCGGCGCGTTGGTGGAGCAAAGCGTGCAGGTTACCTTGGCGATGCTGCTGGAAGCCGCGCCTGCCGATGTGCGCGCGGAATTCGAGCATCTCGGGTCATGTGTCTTGGGAGACCTTGCGGCTGCGGGTGCTTTGTTGGAAGGTTTATCTTCGGATCGACAGGGCTTATGGACGGCGTGCAAGAACGCAGGGATTAGCCGGAAACAAGGTGGGAGAAGTTTGCAGCAGGAAGAGCTTCGGGCGCTGGCGAAGGACAAGCTTCTCGCCGTGCTGCCGGCGGTTTCATTTCAGGCTCTTCTGGACTACGCCGTGCCTGGCGAGATGGGGAGGGAACTGGAAGAGTACGGAGAGGTCCTCGTGGCGGCGCAGGAAGCGGCCAGAGTGACAGAGCTCCTTCGTGCATTGGAACGAGGAGGCCTGCTCACACAGTTTTTTTACTCGTTCTTCGGCCCCCGCTGGGCCTGCCAGGCTTCAAGTGCGTCCAGCCGGGCCTGGAAGCCCTTGCACACCCCCCACAGCACGCTGGTGAGGTGAGAGTAGTCGAGAAGCGGGTGCAGATGAGCTCAGGAAAGTGAGCAGTGTGTGGGGGATCGAAATACGAAATGCCAGTGGCAGAACACGCGCAGCGCAAAGTGTGCGCTCCGAGTTGCGCGGCGCCTGCGTTCGATTTCTGAAAGAAACGCCAGTCAGCGACGCTTCGGGTGGGGCGGAGCAGGGCATGACTGCGTCTGCGGCTGCGCGCGCGGGTGAGGGCATAAGCCCGAGCAGTTCCGGCGCGTTGGTGGAGCAAAGCGTGCAGGTTAGCTGCTGGAAGCCGCGCCTGCCGATGTGCGCGCGGAATTCGAGCATCTCGGGTCATGTGTCTTGGGAGACCTTGCGGCTGCGCATGCTTTGTTGGAAGGTTTATCTTCGGATCGACAGGGCTTATGGACGGCGTGCAAGAACGCAGGGATTAGCCGGAAACAAGGCGGGAGAAGTTTGCAGCAGGAAGAGCTTCGGGCGCTGGCGAAGGACAAGCTTCTCGCCGTGCTGCCGGCGGTTTCATTTCAGGCTCTTCTGGACTACGCCGTGCCTGGCGAGATGGGGAGGGAACTGGAAGAGTACGGAGAGGTCCTCGTGGCGGCGCAGGAGGCGGCCAGAGTGACAGAGCTCCTTCGTGCACTGGGAGCAGGTGCAGATGAGCTCAGGAAAGCGAGCAGTGTGTGGGGGATCGAAATACGAAATGCCAGCGGCAGACCGCGCGCAGTGCAAAGTGTGCGCTCCGAGTTGCGCGGCGCCTGCGTTCGATTTCTGAAAGAAACGCCAGTCAGCGACGCCTTGGGTGACGCGGAGCAGGGCATGACTGCGTCTGCGGTTGCGCGCGCGGCAGCGGACGTACACCCGAGCAGTTCCGGCGCGTCGGTGGAGCAACGTGCGCAGGTTGCCGCTGGCCGGGCTTTGTCGGACAGCGACCTCGGTACTACCGCATGAACTGCCTCGATAACATGGCGCCAAATGAGTTTGACGCCTTCTTGTGCGCCCTGCGATCTGGGAGCGCGCGCTTTATGTACACGCCTGCTGTGGAAGGGTCCGAGCCAGACAGCCCAGTCTTTGGGCCTGCCTTGATAACGCTTCTGTGCTGCGAGAGCTTGCCACTAGCGCTCTGCGTGCGCCGCGTCGGCTGTTTGCAGCAACAAGCTACCGCGCCTTGACCGCAGCGCCTTTGCATCTACCAACAGACTGGCCTGCTGCGGCTGCGCCTCAGTGCCACGCATCTATCCCAGCAGCCCTGTCCTGCGATTCTGCCGTCTCACCGATATGTGCTGCTCATCAAAGAAAAAACGAGCACGCCTGCTGGCCATGCCTGTGCGCCTTTTTCTTTTTGGTGCTGCATGTGTCTCTACTCCCACACACGTGTCCTCGTCTTTGTGAGTGTGCGCGCAAATACCGCAAAATGATGTTGCAGCTTCCTGACAACAACCGCCGTTTCGCGGCGCTGCCCGCACAATACTCTGCAGCGTGTGACCGCCGCCTATCACTGTTTGGGGTCTCGTGCCGGGGTAATTGTTGGGGGGGAAGCGAAGTGGAGTCCTCCTAAAAAAGGCCCCTTGCTGAGGGGCTGACCTTTCAAAGTCCACCACAATAAAGCGGGGGTTCAAAATCCCGGCATGGTCTGGTTTCCCTTCGCCTCCATGAAGCGGGAGGTTGGACAAATAGATGGGTCCCCAGAAATGAGTCGTTCTTGGTGCCCTCCCAAGAACAAGCACAGGGGTCCCCTTAAAAGGAACATGGTCTTCCAGGAACCCCCTGCTGAGGTTCTATGTTTGTTTTTGGGAGGGTAAATTTGAACCAGCCCGAAACCGGCGGAATTCCCATTTTCCAGCCGAGGAAATCCATGGAAGTGCGAATCGCTTTCGAAGGAACCTCACACGAAACTTGCCAAAGATTTGGAGGGACAGGTTGAATTCTCCATTTCGAAAGGTTCATTCCCAATGTCTTCTTTCGATAACACGCTGTTTATTGCATTGTGTTTGAGAAGATGAGGAAGATACGGTTGCAAGCGATAAGCTTTCCTTTTGCAACACAAGGGGGCTCAAGCATCAACGCTGGTGCATGCGGTGGTTTGCTTGATTGTGAGGTGGAAGCCCAACAAATATATTCTTCCAACAGTTGACACATGCCGAATAGCACGCCGGCCACAAGGCGGCGATTCACTTTGGACCCTGACCTTATTCAATGCCTGGGCTGTTCAAACCTTACCTTGCGTAACTGAAGGGGTCGGCCGAGGCTACCGCCCGGGCTATGAAGGCCCCTGCTCTGTCTGATCATCCTTGAATCCTTGGGTTTTGCGGATTTCGACGTTGGCAGGAGCTTTGAAGGATCCTAGGGAGAGGATGAGCGTGGCATTTTTGGCATGAAATGAGTGTTTGTCTGAGGCAAAGTGATGATGGTCAGAGCATGTGTGTAATGAATTATTTAGCTCTTGACATGAATGTATAAAGAAGATGAGTCCGAGGGGCGTGTACTTGTGTTCCTGTGGGGCCATCCCTTTCCAATTCATTCCCGAAACTCTTGGACTCAGTTCCCCAGTGAGAATTTAGTTTCAGCATTTGGTGTCCCGTTCTCGAGCCCTGCGCCTTCAGAGCCAAGCCCCCAGCCCATCTCCCACCCCACCCACCCGCGGCTTGCGCCGCTCCGGACCACTCAGCCCCAAGGCGCCCGAGGAGCAGACGGAGCAGCACGTGAAGCGCGGGCCGGGCCCCCGGGCCCCGAAGCCGGGGCCGGTGGCCTTGAAGGGAAGCAGAGGCAGACCGGGCACCCAAGAGATGTAAGACACAAGGGTCGGGCCGTTCAAAGAAAGCCACCATGTTCTTCAAGGACTTGTACTTTTTGCTGGGCTCAATCAGTGCAGCCACGGCCACCTTGACAGTTTGAGCCGAGTAGGTATGGCCTAATGGCCTGCCAAGGCACGCAAGCCAAGGGCCCCCTTTTGTCCAACGAAAATGGAGGGACTGGAACCATGATGGTAATCTTCCAACCACTCTTTTCTACTTTTATGGTTGTTGGAAAGAGGGTAGAACCATGTTGGCGCACCTGGTTCTGGCTTCGTTCCTTCGTGCCTGTTTGCTCTTTTTGGGGAAGGGTGTGTCAGCTTCAGAGGTCCTTGCGTGCCCCTTGTTTTTGTGTGGCTCAAACATCACCTTGCTTGAACTCTGGGACCCGTGACGTTTGGTTGGATCGACAAGGAGCTGTGGTTCCTTTCGATTTGGTGGGCGCATCGGAGGTTTTCGGATGCCCCAACTGGGTTGATCCATCCGACACCTCCAGCTCCGAGGGCTTGAAGTTTTTCGACTCGCCGGAGGGTTTTTGTTGGGCCAAACGGAAGAGGAAACATGGAGGTCCACCAACAGGCGTGGGCTTGCAACAGGTTTGGTTGGAAAAAATCGGAGTTCCATGATAAGGGCTCTCACATTCCATACACTCAATAGGTAACACCAACATTGCCTCAATGGTACGGTTAATTCGTTCTTCATGGAGGGTCCCTGCGGCTTGTTTCCCTTTGGATTCTTTCAAAGAAGCATCTTTCTTGCTTGGTGGCTCCCAGCCATCTCCTTTGCCTTCTATGTTTTTAGTGTTTGGGGTTTTCTATTTCACCCGCTAAAATTTCTTCACTTTTAGCGGGGAAACGGGCAGCCCAGTTTGGATCTACGTTGGTAACATCACCAGCATCCTTCGCCCCAACAAGCCTCGAGGATCAGCTCCGTTTTCCTTTCCTTCGGACATGGGATGCGAGAGTGGGATCAAGGGGTTTGTCCAACCACTTCTGTGATTTTGGGAATCTCTATCTCTTGATATGGGTTGGTCAAAAAACCGGTACCAAAACGGAATGGGTGGAAATATGGACCAACATCTGCGTTTTAGCCACAGCCATAGGGCGGGTTAGTCTTTGGGAAGCCCTTTCTGTTGTAGCACAGAAGTGGATTCCATTTCCCACAGCCCATGCCAGGACCAAGTTCCTGAATATGCTGGGCAGCCTGAACCCTGAGAAGGTGAAGGACCGAACAAATGCCATCTAGGCGGCCGAAAATAAGAAGAAGAGCCGGGGACCAGCTTGTGGGATGGGTAAAGGGGAACCAACAGCAAACCAGCTCACTGCTGTACTTATTTTTGTGGCAGCCGGAAGCAAACCGAAATTGCACCGTCGCTGTGAACACGTTGCCAGAAGCATGCTGATGACATGCAATGAATCAGACACATTCAGCTCGAGCGCAGGCGTGCCCAATTCACTCATTTGCTTACTGGATGCAGATGCGATGACGACGGAAGAGTATTCTCTGTGGCGGGACGAGCTGTCTGGACAGCAAGATGGGGATTGCTTTTTCAACACGTTGCGACGTCACCTGGCCAAGAGATACTCAATTGCTCATTGGTGTCCAGGTTTCCTTTTCTTGTTGTTGTTTATTCACACGTGGTGCTTTCCTTTATTTCCATTGCAACCAACCAAGTAAGGATTGCTCTTGCCAAATTTTAGGCAGCTCGCTTTGGCTGGCAACCTAGGTATGAGAGTGCGTGGGAGAACGCTGAGTGCTTGACGGACGGCCATTAAACGGCAATATGTTGAAGCAGCGACAGGCAAAGCAAACGGTCTGGCAACTTGCATCGACTTGCTGCAAGCAGCGGAAAGAGGCGACGCACAACATGTGACAGAGCTGCTGGAGAAGCCTCATGATATCCGAATGCAACTGACAGAAACAGTCGTGTGACGCCTTTGCTTACTGCTGCTGCAAACGGCCACCAGGCAGTTGTGCAGTGCTTGCTGGATGCCGGTGCTGTCAAAGAGAAGAAAGACAATCATGGCACCACACCGTTGTATGTGGCAGCAATGCAGGGCCACTAGTCAGTTGTGCAGAGCTTGCTGGATGCCGGTGCTGACATAGAGAGGGCAGACAATCACGGCGCCGCGCCGCTGCATGTTGCTGCAATGCAGGGCCACCAGGCCGTTGTGCAGTGCTTGCTGGATGTCGGTGCTGACAAAGAGAAGGCGACAAATCGGGGCGCCGCACCGTTGCATTTTGCTGCTGGGCGGGGCCACCAGGCAGCTGTGCAGTGCTCGCTGGATGCTGGTGCTGACAAAGAAAAGGCGGCAAACTCGAGCGCCACACCGTTGCATTTTGCTGCTCGGCGGCGCCACCAGTCAGTTGTGCAGTGCTTGTTGGATGCTGGTGCTGGCACAGAGAAGAAAGACAATCATGGCACAACAAGTTGTATGTTGCTGCAATGCGGGGTCACCAGTCAGTTGTGCAGAGCTTGCTGGATGCCGGTGCTGACATACAGAAGGCAGACAATCACGACGCCGCGCCGCTGCATGTTGCTGCAATGCAGGGCCACCAGTCAGTTGTGCAGAGCTTGCTGGATGCGGGTGCTGACAAAGAGAAGGCAACAAATCGGGGCGCCACACCGTTGCATGTTGCTGCTGGGCGGGGCCACCAGGCAGCTGTGCAGTGCTTGCTGGATGTGGGTGCTGACAAAGAAAAGGCGACAAACTCAGGCGCCACACCGTTGCATTTTGCTGCTCGGCGTCGCCGCCAGTCAGTTGTGCAGTGCTTGCTGGATGCTGGTGCTGGCACAGAGAAGACAGACAATCATGGCGCCACGCCGCCGCATGTTGCGTCAATCAAGGGCCACCAGTCAGTTGTGCAGTGCTTGCTGGACGCCCCTGCTGCCAAGAGAAGGCGATCCACTTGAATAGAGTTTGCTGCATAGCTGGATTTGGTTTGTTATTGAGTTGCTACCAGGCGCTGACAAAAGCGAAGCAGACAACAGGATGGCCGGGAATCCATTGTAGTTGTTTCGACTAGCCAGGAAGTAGTTTGGTTGCCGAGCACAAAGCAGATACGGCTGATTTTGTACAGGAGTCCCTATATTTCCATTTTTGGCGGTTTTGAACATCACCTTTTGGCCCATAAAAGGTGAATCAAAAGCAATTGGATCACAATGTGAGCCCGTAGATATTGCAGGTTTATCAACCAAACATGATACTTTCTCCGAGCTTGAGATGACCAAGCCCTTGGCTAGAACATTGTTGGTAGACAAAGCAGTTTTCTTTCTTCAGGTTTAATGTGAAGCCAGCGAGCTCACTTGAATGTGGAAAAAGGGGGCGAGGGCTTCATAGCCATGGGTGTTTGACAAAAACACAGCTTGGGCTGCACTGGGTTTTTAGTTCCTTCATCCTTCATGACTTTCCAAAATAGTAAGACACTGGGACCAAGCTCGGCACCGGTTTTGGGACAAGGGCGAAGTGGCGAAGTCACAGGAGCGCATTTGTTTTGAGGGTCGCCCCATTGCCTTAAAGTGGAACCAACAGCAACCAAACCATTTTGTGGGTTCGACACAAGCCCATTTCTGGACGCTGGGGAACAGGGCCGGTTGGAAACGCGAAGATGGCCTCACCAAGGTTGGGGTTTGGCGCCCTTTCACAGTTTGGAGTGAGGAAAGCTTCCGACCGTGTGGCCGGAGTTTTGGTGGGTCTTTGGGGTGACCAAACGGAAGCATCGATTTTCCGAGTTCTCCCTGGGTTTGTGCTGGTGTCGGGTTTTGTGATATGCCTATGAAATGGTGGAACGGGTTTGAGCGCAATAAGACTTTCGATGTCCTGGCATTTGGAGATACATGTTGGGGGCAATGGACGCTTTTGTTGTGCCCTGCTGTTTGCTTGCAAATCAGCGAGCAAGCTGCTTCGGGTTGTCTTTCCGTAGAAACACGCAGGAATGATTCTGGTTTTAAATCGTGAAAGGACACCACGTGTCATATTGTGGAGACACGGGAGAAAGCAAAGGAGTGGGCAACTTGCTTTCGGTCTTCCGATTCCAGGGAGGTTCAACAGCAACAGCTCGGCAGGATCGAGGTTTTCCGGCCTTTCGAATGGCAGTTTTGATTTCCCCACGATTCACCTACAAACGGTGATTGATTTCGTTGCTCCTTCGGGGAAGTGAAAGACCCAGCCCGACTTCCTACAACAAAAGCTTTTCCAGAAGCCAGCATTCCACGGCTAGGGTTTGGTTCTGATTCCAGCCATCCTTCAGTGGCTAGGATGTTGTGGTTCCGATTCCAGTCACAGAGCTGACCAGGGTTGATCCGAATCTCTAAAATGATCATTTCATAGGAGCATTTGTTTCCACAGAGAGAACAAATTGGTATTGATTTGTTCCATTTTTTTGGGGGTCTTCTGCCAGATGCGAGTAGCGCTTCCCTTTCCGTGGTGTCCCACTCTCTGACCGGGATCCGGCCCATTCCCGGTGGAGTGTTCGGGACGCACTCAATGCGCATTGCACTCATTGGAGTCCTTGAGCCAAAGCATCACTTTCAGGACACATGGGTATGGGTCAAAATTACACCACCGGACCGGAGAGGGGAGGATATGGCCACTGTCTCCCAGGACCTGGCGATGCACTCCCCAGGCGGATCTCTGGATGACGCGGGGATCCCAAAGCGAACCGAAGCGATGGGTGGGTTCGAGAGATGGGAATGAGAAGTGGAGTCTGTCCCCGAGGAAAGCCAACCATCCGAGGTTACTGTGTGCCCAGTCGTCGGGATGACGGCACCCTTTCTCCTTTTTCTGTGTGAGTCCTCCGCTCAAATCCTGAGGTTTGTAGTTGCATGTGGCCGACTTACTTGCTTTTGATATGGATCAGCCGTAGACTGCAACACGGGCTTGGGTTTTTGAGGGACACGAGCCAGTTTGGAGGTTCCCTTTGTTTAGTCTTGGGCAGTTGGGGCAGCCATGTGCATTCAATGGCTCTGCTGAGGAAGTTCCTCTTTGGGGTGATGCTTGTGTCGGACAAGCCCATTTGGCTGTGGGTCAAGAATACTGGAACCCTGGCAAATGGAAGGACTAAAATCCGCGGTCCAATTCCTGCTGATTTGATTTTGACCCTTTTCGGTTTCGGGCCTCTATCCCATTGCCCCGCTCTCAGGCGCCTGTGCTGCCGCGGGTGAAGGCTCGGCACGGCATGGCAAACGTGCGCCGTGGTTGGAGTTGGCCTTTTGAGTGGTTCAGTTTCTACCACCGGTTGGCGTTAGACGCCGTTTCCCCCTTCTGGCTTTATATCAGCTGTATGCGATGCATATGGATACATATACATATATATATATATACATATATACACATTATGTACATATATATATATATATATATATATACACATTATGTACATATATATATACACATCTATATTTGCTACCCACGCACTTGCTATATATATATATATGTATATATATGCTCACCCCCCCCCCCAGGGCCTACCTTTCCACTTCAAAATGTACAAAACCCTCTTATTTTTAAAGACAGAGGGTGTGAGCATATATACGCAAGAAGTGTGCTGTTGCTGCATATTTTTTTGTGGGTGACAAGTCATGCTGAGTAACAACAGCAAAGAGTTTATAAACTTACAAGACAGTTTATAAACCATGTCAAGGGTTTGACGGTTTCCCTGCAACAAGGGCAGGGGGGGGGTCAGAACTCTTTACGGGGGGGGAGGGGGGGGGGGTACTGAGAAGTCTTTACAAAGTTGGCTGAGTCACACCTCACTGCTAAGACTTCCAACCACCACCCCCCCCGCCCCCCCTCCCCCCCAAGACTTCCAACCAACCCCCCCCCCTCCCCCCCAAGACTTCCAACCAACCCCCCCCCCCATCCTTCAACGATACCATGAACACTTCGTAGGGTGTTGTTGCCTTGACGCGGGAAACTCGTCAAACACTCCATAAGGTTTACAAACTTTCCTGAAAGTTTATAAACCTTCTGTAGGCTTATTGCGTAGCAAGTGGAGACTGTTGTTTGGGAAAAAAAGGACACTCATTTGAGGCCTTGTTTGATGTGAATATATATATATATATATATATATTGTACCTCCCCCCCCCAAGCCAACAAAGCTCAAAGACAGAGAACAGCTGAAAAATCGAAGAAACGAGGTCTTCTGGAAGAGGACAAAACCAAGGTCTTACGGAAGAGGAAAAACCAAGATCTCCTGGAAGGGCCCCAAACAAGAAAAAAACAGAAAAAGCAGGAGAAAAAAATAAAAACGAGAAAACTCAAAAAACAGGGTCCTCATGAAGAAGGGCCCCAAACCATAAAAAAGAAGAAAACAGGAAGAAAGAAAAACGAAAAACTGAAAAACCAGAAAAACCAGAAGAAAAAAGACCAGGTCCTCCAGAAGAAGGGTGACCTCCATCATCTCTCTCCTAGACCCTGGTTTTCTGTTGTTCGTTGTTCTGGCTTTTCTGGTTTGGGCCCTTCTTCATGAGGACCCTAGTTATTGTTTCTGTTGGTTGTTTGAAGGGATAGAGCTGAACACCCAACATAACTCACGGAAAACCAACCAACAGAACCCGGGAACCCACCAAGAACACAACATTTTGGCAAAAACCAACACTTCTCCTCTGGGTTGTGTTGTTGACTTTCTTGGGTTTTGTGCTGTATTGTTCGGTTGTCCCACGATGTTCTTGATTTTTTGCATATCCCTGTTTTGAACAGGTTTGGTACTGCCATGATTAAGTCATCTTGGAGCCACAGCGAACGGGTGTGACCAGTGAGGAAGATGCTCAATGTTAAATTGGATTTCAACACTCCTGTTCAAGCTCCTGATACAGCTCTTTTGAAGGCTCCTTAATGAAGGCTCCTGATACTGCTCCTTATAAACACTCCTTGTGAGGCTCATTGTACAAGGCTCCGTATAAAACTCCTCATAAGGCTCCTGAAAAGCTGCTTGAAAGTCTCCTGTTGAAGCTCGTTCCAAAGCTCTTCTATGTCATGGCTCCATATAAGGATCGCAATTCCTTATAAAGCTGCTTGCAAAGCTCCTTCTGAAGCTCACTTGGCTGCTTATAAGACTATTTGAATGAAGCTTCAAATAAAGCTCCTTACACGACTCATCATAAAGCTCTGTTGAAGGCTCCTTGTACAATTCATTGGATTCAAGCAGGAAATACTTTCCAAATCGGACTTTAATCAAAGATAATTGCTATGTAAATGGAATTTGAATGTCTATTGTGATTTTTATTTGAAATAGGGCATCTTTTCCAAACAGGATTTTAATCAAAGTTGATTGCAGTTTGACAAGCACGGACAGGTAATGGACAGTAGTGGAGCAGAATTGAAAAGGTGAAGATGGCAAATGAGCAAATGTGCAAAGCTGTTGGATGGTGGCTTTTGAGTAGATTTGCAAAAATGCAAGATGTGCAAAGGAGGAAAGTGGATCATGGGCGGGGTGTGAGCATATATATATATATATATGGTCACCCCCCCCCCCAGGGCCTACCTTTGCCCTCTTCTAGTTGAAGGTGTCAACTCTACTCTGTGTGCCTCTTTCTTGCAGATGCCTGAAAGCACTGTAAAATACAGTGTTTTGGTTGGTTGTTTACCTTCTATGTGACAGCAAATGTCTGATTATTTGAGGCTTGAAAGGCAGCAAAGCGAAAACGGATTCCGTTTTCAGATTCGAGCCTGGCTTTGATTGAATCACTGGTTTTTACAGTGGTTTTGAGTACACCAGGGAAAAACATTGAAAAAATGATATTTTTGGCAGCTTTGAGCTCTGCAACCTGCACAGACCCAAAAGCACAAAATCTCCTGAAAATGAAAGCTCTGAGACCTGCACATGCCAAACACATCTCCAGACCAAGTTTGGGAGTCTGGGGATATGTGCCCTTTATTTGTTTAGCCACATTTAAGCTAAATCATATTTGGGAATGAGTTACAATTAAAATGTGATTGCAAAGGCCAAGTGATTTCTTTCCAGAATAAGCTATATTCCAATTCAAGCTGTATTTGGGGATGGATTCTTGATTAAATTATTATGTTCAAAAGCTAATTGAATTCTGTCTGCATTAAAGTATATTTGGATTCTACTGCAATCATTTTTTCCTTATTTGGAAAGGTATTCCTGTTCAAATTCTGATCTAATATAGACATTATGGTGAATTATGAATGGTGGTGAACTATGTGCTTACTAAATTCTATTCAATATGCAAATTCAATTCGGATCAAAATCGTATTTGGAAAGGAATGTGTACTTGGATATGTTGGACTCCAGGCTCCAAATTATGAATTTGAAACACCTGAAACCTAGAATCTGGAGATCAGAATCCTTGAGATGTCTAATGTTGGATTCTCCAAGCCTCATAATTTGGAGCCTGGAGTACTCCAACACGAATTGAATTGGAATGTTGAAGGGGGCAAAATGTTGTTTGGGAAATGAACAATCTTCGGCCCAAGGGAACACAATCTGAGCAATTTCTTCAAAACACTTTGTTTTACAGTTTTTTGTTGGACCTGCAATCCCTTGAAATGTCCATGGTGAAGCACCTGAAACCTAGAATCTGGAGATCAGAATCCTCGAGATGTCTAGTGTTGGATTCTCCAAGCCTCATATTTTGGAGCTGGGAGTCCTCCAACATTTTTAAATATAGATTCCTTTGCAAATATACTGCGAATTGAATTGGAATGTTGAAGGGAAAACTGTTGTTTGGGAAAAAAAATCTTCGGTCCAAGGGAACACAATCTGAGCAACTGCTGTAAAACACTGTGTTTTACAGCATTTTGTTGGATCTCTAATCCCTTGAAATGTGGACATTTCAAGGGATTAGAGATCCAACAAAATGCTGTAAAACAGAGTGTTTTGCAGCAGTTGCTCAGATTGTGTTCCCTTGGACCGAATGGACAGCCTTTGATATAACAGTGCAGCAGTGATGACACACCCACACACAATCATCAACCTTTTAGGACCACATGCCCAAACCACTTGTCCCAGACCTCTTTTCCGTCAGCTGCCCACAAGAAACGCAGGCCCGCTGCCCATGGTGACGATGCTCGTTTTTCCCTGTGTTTGCCTTCCCAAAAGCAACGCACAGTGGTCGGAGATCGGTGAGAAGCTGAGAGTCTGATTTGTGATGTGAAAAGGGAACACCCCCACATCAAGCTGGAACTATTCTTGAACCTTTAGCAGCCCGCTGCAAAAGGGACCTGGGCAAATCACATGGACCTCGCATCACGAGGGGTTGCGACCTCGCCCAAGACGACGGTTGCTTATTTGAGGGCGCCTGATCTCAAATGCGTGCATTATACACCTATCCATTTTCCAAGAAGGGTGTGCCATTGGGGCCTGTCCTTTGTTCTGCGATGTGCAACACCTGTTCCATTTGACTGCGAAGTCAACAGGCAACACCATCAAACATGGTGGACAATACACCCCGGAAAGGGGACATTTCTCAAAAAGGTTTCTTTTCTTGGTTGGCACTCAGAGGGAAACAAACGGAAACTGACCATGCTACCGGACCGCAATTTTGAGACACGCCCAAATGATGCCCAAAGGCCAAGCAATGGAAACTTCTCCTGCTCAGACCACTACGGACTTCTCCTGGCTGAGCAAGCCCTTTCGGGAGATGACCGACAAGGACTAGGGTTGCGTTCAAAGATGATCAAACCACAAGCTGTTAGGAATGCATTTGGACAGTTCGGGGCCATGGCCCGTCGAGCTTCAAGTTCTTGGAGTCTCTGGGTGGCTTTTGAAAGGGAAGGCCCCCGAAATCTGCATTATTATGATTTATTTATATTTTTTTAAAAAATAAATCACAGCAGAGGTACATGACAGTGCTTCCAGGAGCTGAAAGGCTACTCTCTGTTGATTGCGGTGGGCGAGTGCTGCCGCGACCACTTCCTCAACGCTAGGGGCCCCTGAAGTGGGGAGAATTTGTCGAGGCCCAGGTGTGCAGTGGTCTTTCTTTGCTCTATTGCTCGTTGGGCTCCTGGCTAGAAATTGTCAACCCCAAACAAATGCCCTTGGTCCACCGTAGTCGTTTCGGGGAGACTGATCAAACTGGTCCCTCGATCTTTGATTTAGTTTCGGGCAGCACTAGGGGAAGGATCTGCGCGTACGCGGGGTTTGTTGAAGCCAGGGTTCCTTTTGATTCGTGGAAATGAAGGTACGCATTGAAGGATCTCAGGCTAAGTCCATAGTGACAGTTGTTTTGCTTGCCAGAGTCATTTGAGGAACGTATGCTTAAACAAAAACAAGCCGGCTTCAATCGGCGTTCGTACTCAGGTCCGGGGCCTGGTGCGCGTGGGCAAGATTGGCGCCACCAAGCAGGCGACGTGTTTGGCTCGCGCGCTCGAAAACTCGAGGTCCGTTTCGGACTTATACAAAGTTTGCGGGGTTGTCCCATTGGAAAACAAGCAGTTTCGGGTTTTTTTTTGTGGCCCATGCGGGGAAAAAGAGTTGGCCCCTTGCAACTTGTGACGCCTGGGTCAGTGGGGGTTAGGATCCCATTTTAGAAGGGATCCCATGCACATAATCAACCAAGCAAGACATAAATGCATACATACACATATACATACATGTGTGTATGCACATATATGTATATATATATATATCTTATATGCATGTATAAATCTATATATACATATATATATATATATATCCGGGGCCGACCTTGTGGAAACCCTACATGTCCTTGATTCCTCCGTGGCGCGGTTGACGGCCTCCTTCCCAGGGGCCTCCCGATCAGACAAAAGTCGAGCGCCTGACATCTCGGGGAGTGAATTGAGACGTGGAAAACACGAGGGCGCCGTGGTCGAGTCCGTCTCTTCTGGACTTGGTTGGCAGGAGTTCTTTTTTGCCCCCCTTAGTGTGCTTTTGTTTGAGATAAGGGCAGTCCTTGGGTCGCAGAGGCTGAACACGCCGTGCCCCTGGCTTTCAGCACACCGGCGTGCGACAACGCTGGCATGCCCGGCAGTTCACCAAAGCTGGGTGGCCCTGGGGTGCTTGTGAGCACCGAGACGCAAAGAGCTTTGGAGGTCGTAGCCACGTGATGGGCAGCAGGCCCTCACTGCCCCCTTCTGCACTTAAGCAGCGAAGGGTGGCCACGCAAGGCCGGCTTCCCTGAAACGAGCGAATCAGCTCAGCTGATTGAGGCACTTGAACGAGCTTTGTGCCTAAGGTTCGCAACCAGCCAAGATGACTTCTTCACGGGCCACGGGGCTCAATCAGGAAACGCGAACTCTGTCAACAGTGTTGGGCTGCGACTTGTTCAGTTTCTTGGAAGGAGTGAGTTCCAAGGTTGTTTCCCCTTGAAGGGCTGTTCCTGGGAGCAGTGTATAACTGACACTGAGCTCCCAACTAAGCGTCATGGGCACTTCAGGCATGTTAGGCCAACATCGATGCCGTTTCAGCGAACCACGCCGCATTGGCGGAGTTTGGATGTGACACATGGATCAGACTCAAAATTGGGAACCGTCGTAGCCCTTTGGTTTGCCTTCACTCAGCTGTGGTCCTTTTTGACCACTGCACTTAGGGTTAGTAAAGATGGTCATCAACCTCGAGGGGAACTGATGACTATGATCCACACAAGTAGGGAGTTTTGAGCGCGACTGCCTCAACTTCAAAAACAGCGTGGAAACCCTCAAACAGTTGGGGCCACTTGGACCATTTGAATTTCCTTTTGGATGTGATTTTGCGCCATATGTGATTCCATCATGGGCCGTTTGCCTTGGGCTTGGAAGAGGAAACTGGTGCACACACACACACACACACCGCCGGTATGAAGCTTCGGGCGCGTCTCGGGTAGCTTTGGGCCTGGGTTCCTTGATTATTTTTCTTCGGTTGCCATAAGTTTGCTTGACGGATGTCCTTGGTTCTCCAAGCCCAAACTGGTTTTTGTCCGTGTATTTTTTTTGGGGGGAGCAACAGCACACTTTAAAAAGGAAAGACATAGCTCGGCGCCTTGAGACTTCAGGGCTGCTTTTTCCGGGTAGCTCTCGCCCTCGAGCGAGCAGCGAGCTCGCCAGGGCCTGCTGAGCTACTTGGCCTTCATGGAGCTCCTGAAGAAGTTTCGGGTCACCCACGGCCTCGAGACCTCCTCGGAGCTCCAGGCGGCGACTTCGCGGGGAGAAAAACAAGAAGCGCATCGGGGGGGAGGGGCGGGGAGCGGGGTTTTTGGTGTGGAATCCCAGTCGGAGGGGTGAAAAGATGGGCTTGACGCGGCATGGAGAGCAGCGGGTTGTGCGTTTTTAGGGTTGGCCCGGAAAGAGATGTTGGGACTTTTGGAGGGGGTTGGGAGCGGTTGGGGTTTCGGGGAGTTTTTTGGGAGGTGTGTTTGTGATTGTTTGATGTTGCCTGCATATCAGGGGGGCGTGCTGTTTGGTGATTTTTATTGGGTGGTTCGGGATGAGGCAAATGTGTTGCCTTTTTGCACTTTGGTGGATTTTGCGGGGCAGTTTGGGGCTTTTGCAGTTTGGTGGTTTTGGTGATTGTTTTTTCCATTTGGTAATTGTTTCTTTTGAACTTCCCGCTTCAAATTGCCCCTTTGTTGAGCACATTTAAAGTTAACCGTCTCCACATGCCGGACCTCTCAAAATGGGGTGCCTCCAAAGAGAGAGTCCCATTTTCTTCTTTGCAAATCTGATTTCCCGTCCATGAAGGTTCCCGCTTCTGTGATACCTCCCTCCCCTTTCAGACTTTAAGACCTGGTCTGCGCGTGAGCGGGTTGATCACGGGGTCAGGTTTCCTCTGAGCAAACATGCTCGGAGTGTTTGGAGATCCACGTTCTCGGCCATGGAGGTTTGCACCAGCAGGGGGTCCTTTCCGGGACGAAAAACAAAAAAAACAAAAAGCTCATTCATGGGCTTTCAGCCATCCCAATTGGTGTAGGACTTCCTATCCACCCACAGTAATTAGCCTGGATCAACAGTGACGTCCCTCGCTCTGTTTGCTTTTGACAAGTTGTTTTCCTTTTTCCGCGACCAGGAGTTCATGCGCATGGTGGACCCCTGCTCGGCTGGACTGCCTGGGCCAAAGACTAAAGTCCTTGTAGCCAGTTGACCCCAATCGGATGTGGCGCCCCTTTGTTTTTGCTCTTCTTTTGTTTTAGTCTTTGTTTCTTCGTTGTTTCTTCTCGCTTCTTTGATTTGCTTCTTCGTTCATTTGTTTCTCGTTTTTGTGTTTGCTTAGTTCGTTCTTTCTTGCTTTCTTTCCTTTCTTTCTTTTCTTTCTTTTCTTTCTTTTATTTCTTTCCTTTCTTTATTTTCTTTCTTTTCTTTTTTTGTATTTCTTTCCTTTCTTTCCTTTCTTTCTTTTCTTTCTTTTCTTTCTTTTCTTTCTTTTCTTTCTTTTCTTTCTTTTCTTTCTTGTCTTTCTTGTCTTTGTTTTCTGTCTTTTCTTTGTTTTATTTCTTTCCTTTCTTTATTTTCTTTATTTTCTTTCTTTTCTTTCTTTTCTTTCTTTTCTTTCTTTTCTTTCTTGTCTTTCTTTTCTGTCTTTTCTTTCTTTTCTTTCCTTTCTTTCTTTTCTTTCTGTTCTTTCTGTTCTATCAGTTCTTTTTGTTTTTGTTTTTCCTTTTCTTTTCTTTAAGTGTTCTTTTTCTTCTTCTTTCTTTTCTTACTTTTATTCTTCCTTTTTTTTGTTTTGTTACTTTTCTTTCTTTACGTTTCCTTTTCTTTTCCTTAAGTTTTCTTTCTTTTCTTCATTTTTTTCCTTTTCTTCCTTTTCTTTCTGTTTCTTTTACCTTTTCTTTTTTTCTTTAAGTTTTCTTTCTTGTTTCTTTCTTTCTTTTATCTCTTTCTTTCTTTTCTTTCTTTTCTTTGTTTTGTTTCTTTCTTTCTTTGGTTCGTCTCCTTGTGTTTTCCCTAACTTCAAGAAAAGAAGGAGTGGGTGAGACTCAGAATAAGCGAGCTGCAGCTGGCGGCAGCGCACACACTTTGACCGCGCGAGACCAAATTTTGCGAATGAACCGCTGCCGTCTTACGTTTGCTTGCAAGCCCTGGCGTTTCGGGCAACCCAGCCTCGCAATAGAACGCCCTTGGGCTGGTGGTGGGTCCAGTTAAAGCAAAGACTTGGTAGCTGGTTTTCACCTGGAGATGAATCAACTTTGGAAGCATGAGTGTGTATTCGTTGCCCTGTTTTCCACTTTGCGATAGCCCTGAAAAATATAACTTGTGAGGTTTGGGTTTGAGCCCGGTCAACGTCAGACGTAGTTGGAGATTGTCGTATGTGTGCGCAGCACACAGCAAACACGTTGTCTTGGAGATATTTCAGTTTTGACAACAGTTCCACAGCAGCGAACGTTGCCAGTCCCTCCTGGTTGTTGTTATTGTTTGTTTGTGTGTTTGTTTGGATGTTTGCTTGCTTGGTGGGTTGTTTGCTTGCCTGCTTGCTTGCTTGCGTGCGTGCGTGCTTGCTTGCTTGCTTGCTTGCTTGTTGGTTTGTTGGTTTGCTTGGTTGGCTTGCTTGCTTGCTTGTTTGTTTCTTGGTTGGTTGGTTGGTTGGTTGGTTGGTTGGTTGGTTGGTTGGTTGGTTGGTTGGTTGGTTGGTTGTGCTTGATTGGTTGGTTGGTTGGCTGGCTGGCTGGGTGGTTGGCTGGTTGGTTGGTTGGTTGGTTGGTTGGTTGGTTGGTTGGTTGGTTGGTTGGTTGGTTGGTTGTGCTTGATTGGTTGGTTGGTTGGCTGGCTGGCTGGGTGGTTGGCTGGTTGGTTGGTTGGTTGGTTGGTTGGCTGGTTGGTTTGGTTGGTTGGTTGGTTGTGCTTGATTGGTTGGTTGGTTGGCTGGCTGGCTGGGTGGTTGGCTGGTTGGCTGGTTGGGTTGGTTGGTTGGTTGGTTGGTTGGTTGGTGGCTTGATTGGTTGGTTGGTTGGCTTGATTGGTTGGTTGGTTGGCTGGCTGGGTGGTTGGCTGGTGGTTGGTTGGTTGGTTGGTTGGTTGGTTGGTGGTTGGTTGGTTGGTTGGCTTGATTGGTTGGTTGGTTGGCTGGCTTGGCTGGGTTGGTTGGTTGGTTGGTTGGTTGGTTGGTTGGTTGGTTGGTTGGTTGGTTGGTTGCTTGATTGGTTGGTTGGTTGGCTGGCTGGCTGGGTGGTTGGCTGGTTGGTTGGTTGGTTGGTTGGTTGGTTGGTTGGGTTGGTTGGTTGGTTGTGCTTGATTGGTTGGTTGGTTGGCTGGCTGGCTGGGTGGTTGGCTGGTTGGTTGGTTGGTTGGTTGGTTGGTTGGTTGGTTGGTTGGTTGGCTGGTTGGTTGGTTGGTTGGTTGGTTGGTTGTGCTTGATTGGTTGGTTGGTTGGCTGGCTGGCTGGGTGGTTGGCTGGTTGGTTGGTTGGTTGGGTGGTTGGGTGGTTTCCTGGTTTTCGGCACTCTGGATACGCGTCCTCTCAACTTTGTGGGCTCCGTGCCTTCTCAAAATGTTGAGAAGGCACTGTGACCCTGGGAAAACCACATGCCCAAACATGAGGTACATCTCAGTAAAAATTGGACACCATGCTTGTCAGGGCCATCGTGCCTTCTCAACTTTCCCGCTTCTTTGAGAAGGCATGGTACCCTGGAGAAACCTCGGGGAAGGGTGTCCAGACCCTCGAGGTTGGGTGGGCTTGGTTTGGTTTGGTTTGGGTGGGTTGTTTGTGTCTGTCTGTCTGTCTGTCCGTCCGTCCGTTTGTCCGTCTGTCCGTCCGTCTGTCTGCCTGCCTGTCTGTTTGCTTGTTGGTATGTTTCTGTTGTTTTCTCGGAATGCTTGGTTGTTTGTTGTATGTCTATGAACTTCTTTGTTGGTTTTTGTTGTTCGTCGGGTCTTGGGTGTTGGTTGTTGCAAGGCTGGACCCCGTGGAGCTGGAAAAGGCCATCAGCGCGGCACGGGGCCAAAGGTGCGGTCAGATTCGTGGCCATGATTTTTAATGGGGAACCACCCCAAAAGTGATTGGTGGACATGAATCCCCACCTAATTGATGTCCACCAAAGGGTCCCTTATAAAAAAAGAAAAGACAAAGAAACACATAGTCATGTCCATTTTTTGTGGCACCCCCAAAATGGCATGGGTTTCCTGTTGGGTCGGCGTTGACCCCCATAAGAAACTTTGGGTACCCGCTAAAAATACACCCCCTTCTTTGGCGTTCGAAGGGAAACGCGCTGAAACCGACGCTGCTTTGGAGCGCCGATTTGTACTTTCAGAAACCTGTAGTCGTGTGGGTGTTTCAGTTGGTCCCCTTTGGGGTGGTTAGAGCAACCGAGAGGAAAACCCGAAGCCAGTTTCGGGGTCCCAATCCTCTGACGCAGGCTCAGTGGTGGGCTTTCCCCTTTCCCCTTTTGGTGCCATTGTTCTTTAGTCGCATGGGTTTCCCATCAGCAGGCCCGTTTTTCCTGATGTTCTTCATCTTCCTTCTTGGTTGCAAGCTGGGAAGGATAGACCCTTTCACTGGTTTCTTGGAGCAGGATTCCCTTTGGCCGAGAAAAAGGGTCCCTAGTTTTCCACTTGCTTTGCGGATTCCCTCGGAATGACATATAGCAACAAAAAGGATGCCTTTGGTTCCAAGCGGCCATGGAGGTTTGGGTCGTCCCCGAACTTTGCACAGGCCCACAGTTGTCAACACGTTGGGTTCACGTCTATCCTGTTGCGAGGATGCGCAGCCGGCAAGACTTTCACCATCCGCAAAACAGCTTCCGTTGGCCGCGCAATTTGCGTATCCTGGCCCTCTTGAACGAGCCAAAACGAGGTTCAAGCAATCGGTAAAGGGGAAGGCCGTACCTTGGTGTCTACAAAACGAGGCGTTTCACTACGTGAACTGGGACGAGCAATCCTGCTTTCTCTCAGTAGGGCACAAAAGAATGACCTCCCCAACCTCCGGCCGTGAGTGCGTGCTTGCGTGTGTTTGTGTGTCAAACCGAAGCAGAACCACTTCCGTGGCTCCGCAAAAAGGGAAGTAACGTAATACCCCTCCATTGGAAGATCCATTTTTTGACACACACACACACACCCATACATGCGCTATGTGGCTGTGGCGGTTCCGTTCGGTTGCAGACGAAGGCTGCGCAGCAACTGTCATGAGCGGTTCACAAATTGTCATTTCCACAGTTAGTTTCTGGCTCTCAAGTTTCTGGAGACTCTTGTTTGTCCTATGTGCCATGTTCAAAAGACCCCTTTTCTTGAGCAATGGTCATGGACCCCCCCTAGGGATTTTAGAAAACCAGCAGGTTTAGGGGAGCGTGGCCATAAGTAGTTTTAACAGCTGGTGGACTTGTGGAATGCGGTCTCTGGAATCGGGGCTTGGTGCGTAGACCCCTAAGACGACTTTCAGGCGATGCACCATGTTTGCGGGAGACTGACATGAAGGGCCAGAATTGCACGCACGACTCTTATGATCTTGACTTATTTGGGATTTGAGGTACCCAACCCCCTTCCGAACTCTTCTTCGTTCTAAGATAGCCTTTCTCGGCTTGGTTCGTAGGGAAAGAAGGGCCCGTCTCTTTTCGAGGGTACGACTGCACGCGTCGCTTTCTGTTTTTTTCTATCTTGGAAAACCCACCGGGAAGCCTCCAGCCCATGTTGGGCCCCGTGTCCCTAAGCTAAAACGGGCCACCGGGACGGCTGAGCGGCTGAGGTCCGCGAGGACGAGGCGCGCCGGCGGCCCAAGGCGCCCCCGAAAGGCGGGCTGACGGGGCGATGGGTTGTGCTTTCGGTGGAGTCCGCTCGATTTGGTGCCTGGACGATGGATGTTTGTTGGTTTGGAAGATGTCAGAAAAAAAAAACCCTTCAGCAACTTTCGTGGAGAATGATTCGGAACTCGGAACTCTTGGGTTGCCTTTTTGGGCAAACAAGAAATTAGATCTGTGTTTTTGGCCGATCCGGTGGGGAAATGAGATTGTTTTTGGTTGGCTCATTCTGCGGTGGGTTGGTGTGAGGGGGAATGGATTTTCCTTGGTGGGTGAACCATGCAAGGCATAAACACAGTCGGGCAAGGACTTGGATGGCCATCACCAACATGTGATGCATTTATGCCTTGTGGCCCCGGATATGGTGGCCATGCTTCAATTCAGAATTTCAGCCAAGGCGATTTCCCGACACCTCACTGGGTGCCCATGTTCTGAGGGGTTTTCCTTGAACATCAACTACCAAAAAGGGTGGGTGCCTGCTAGGGTGGCCTTGCCCAAGCTCGGGTGCCCATGGCTGGTCAATCACAGCCATGGGAGGGTTCCGAGCTGCAGTCGCTGTCGGACGAAGCAGATGTACCATGTCCATGTTGAAAACACCCCCGTTGATACCGTGGTTTAGAGACAACGAATGATTGGTTGCGCCTTGAAAAGACCTAAGTCACTTTGAAGTGTGTGGAAACATTTTTTTTTCCGCCACACTAACCAGCACACCTGCTCGTTCACCGGACCACGCGAGCTATTAAAGACATGGACCGGAACATCGACTTGTTGAGTTTTGGTTTTGACGGTCCTTGTGCTGCCATCCCTCCTTCACGATGGGGTAAGACTCCTGCTGTTTGCCTCTCTAGCTGTGTCTGAAACTAGGGGAAGCCACAAATCGTGGCATTGCTGTTGGTTTCCCTTTAAACCAACCAAACGAGGGTACCAACTCAAAAAGGACGCCCTTTCGGCCTTGTCCGCTCGCGCGAGCCAAGTTGGAGTCTCCAGCGTGATGTCATCGGGAGATGTGGAGGTGTTCCAGGGGCGGTTGGGCTTCAAATCCCCACATGACAATCCAACCACATTTGGGTGTGTCTTTTTTTTTGTGAACTCCCAACATTGTGGCTTTCCTTTTGGTTTCCCTTTAAACTCACCCAAGACACGAGGTAACCTCAAAAAAAGGACAGACCCATTTGTTTGGCTTTTGGCAGGGGTCCAACATGGAGCTCTTAAGGGCTGACGCCACCCACCTGCTCTCGGCAGGCGGGCAATTTGCCGCGACTCTGGGAGAGCAGGCCAGGCGAGTGGGGAGAGGACGGGGCAGCTTTCTGAGACTGCAGTCCTTTCGCATCATTTGCCATTTGGAGGTTCCCTAACTATGGGCCAGAATCTGAAGTTGTGAAGTTGGGGCACAAGCTGAGGTCGGCATGGGGTTTGATAGGCATAGACATAGAGGAACATGAGCTGCTTTGGCGCAGTCGTTTTGTGCCAGGGGAAGACCTTTTGACATGACAAGTAGTGTTGGGGATGCATCAATGTTCTTGGCACTTGTTTGTAGCTGTTGCTGCTTTGTTTCTGTTCGTGATTGGTGGGACTGCACAAAACTTGACCTCCCTTGTATGCCAGGGACTGGGACAGATCGCATGGTGTCGCAGAAAGGGTTTTCCTGGCCCATTTTGACTGGCCCAAAAAGCTTTCACCTGCATGGTTGCCTGCATGAAACTCACTCTTATGCTAACAAGCTTGGTATGTCTTTCGCTCGGGACTCTCGCAATGAATCTGAAGGTTCCTTCAGAGTTTCTAAACATTGCAACTTGTCAAGCCAATGGTTTGTGCAAACTGGCAGGAAAAGGACACAGAATCTGATGGATCGTTGGACGCGTTTGCTACACAAGTTCGCCCTCCTCTTATTCAACCTGGGGTTTACGACTCGGGCTTCGCGGCTCCTAAGAGTGAGCGAGCGAGCAAATGGTTGAGACGTGCAAACAGCCAGTTAAACATGGGCCAACTGTCACCCGGGCCTAAATTCCGTCCCTTGGGTTTGGCCGGATGGTTGCCCTTTGCTTCCCTTCGTTGATTTCCAGGATAGTCCACCAACCCCCTCGGGTTTCAAGACGCTTTCCTGAGGCGCGGCGCCTCAGCAACTTGCCCAACGAGGCGGGAGCGGGAGGGTCAGTTTGGGGGAACCGGTTCTGCTGGTATTCTGGCTGAGGACTTCCTGTATCTGATCCAGGAGGGTTTACTTGTGGCGCCTTGGTGGAAAAGCTGCACTTCCATGCTTGGCCTCTTTGTTTTTGCTCAAGCCGCGACTTTGGCGGCGGTGAACCGGTAAGCCCCTGGTTGGGGGTTTGCCAAGCCCGAAGTGAAACTGGCACCCTTTCTCATGGGGATTCATGCGAGTTGTTGTTTGTTCCACAGTGGGTGACCCGGGACCGCCCCCCCCCCCCCCGCTCTTATTTTTCACGCTTAGCACCTTGTTATTTGGCATCATTTCAGGGTGCTGGCTGTTGTATCGATGTGATTTATCCTTCCTTTTGGCGCACCCCTTTTGGTGAGCAACCCTGGGAGTAGGGAGCTTCATGGTACATAAGAATATATATATATATATATATATCTAATGTTATATATAGCACGCATTATATTAATGTACACAGATAAATATGCCTTTTCTATACCAGGCGCCTGTTTATTGGTTTTCTCGTGGTCATGCGCGAGGGTGGTAGGAGGGGTATGTAAACGTAAACACTATTTCACAAGTATAGGGATGGGCAACCTTAATTCCCCCATAGAAGTTTGGCGGAAGTGGACATCCTTTTGGAGCAATGGTTTCCCATGCACGGAAAATCACTAGAATGGGTATACATTCTGCACTAAATGTATGGCGAGCTTACCTCGGGGTAAAAATGAGCTCATCAGCGATGCAAGTGCGTTTCTTAGGGGACTCCTTGATTGCTGCTCCTTCCTCTCCTTTCTTTCCCCAGATAGCTGAAAGCTATAGGGGTTCTAACTTCTAATAAAGAGTGGAAAGTGATTTGCGAGATTGAGGGCCGGGTGCTAGGGGGCATGCAGTTTGGGGTGCTGGTGGATTCTGCTTTCCAAGCTTGACGGCCGGGTGTTAGGGGGCATGCAGTTTGGGGGTGCTGGTGGATGCTGCTTTGCGAGCTTGATGGCCGAGTGCTAAGGGGCATGCAGTTTGGGGTGCTGGTGGATGCTGCTTTGCGAGCTTGACGGCCGGGTGCTAAGGGGCATGCAGTTTGGGGTGCTGGTGGATGCGGTTTGGGGTGCTGGTGGATGCTGCTTTGCGAGCTTGACGGCCGGGTGCTAGGGGGCATGCAGTTTGGGGTGCTGGTGGAGGGGCACGCAGCTTGGGGGGCTGGTGGATGCTGTTCGCGCGTAACGGTTCGTGGCTGGTGTATCGTCATGATGTTCCCAACCACGTCATGATGCAACTGGGGTCACTGCGATGCTGCGTTATGGTTTGTGGCTGTAGTGGCGCCGTGATGCTGTCAACATCAGGATGATGCTGATACGCTGTCACAAGATGGTTCGTGGCTGTATCATCATGATGCTGCCTTTACCATCAGCATGATGCTGTTTGCATCACCATGAGGCTGTCCGCATCATCATGATGCTGTCCGCATCATCATGATGCTGTCGAACTCATCAGAACTGTATCAGCATGATGCTTTCAACATCATCATTATGCTGCTGAACTCATTAGGACGTTGTATGCGCGTTTGTAGCGCACCATGCTCAGTGGCTGTGGTATCATCATGGTGCTGTCTACATCATCATGATAATGCTGCGTCATGATTCGTAGCCGTGGTGTGCTATCTGGGGTCTATGCTGGTGTAGTTTTTTTCTATTTCACTTGTGTTGGTTTGGTTCTATCCCTGATGTGCTGGTCGGTTAGCGCATAGGTCGAAAATGGGGTACCTCAGAAAGCGCGCACACAGACACACAACAATATTTTGCCACGGACTTGGCACAACTCAGATTGCAGCTTGTTGGTCGAGCTCTTGGACCTTCGAGTTGTCAGACAAGTTTTAGGAGCCACCCAGTCCAGAGGATGGCATATGGTGCACGGATGGGCGTGTTCTTCTTTCGAGAAAAGGAATGTATTGTTGGGTACAAGCCAAATCAAAGCCACTCATTTTGTGGGGTCTCGCACTCCAGACTGTTCTTGAATTCAGTGTGCATCCGATGCCAGGTGGACGTGAAAGGGGCTGAGGCGGGGTCGGGGGCTTGAAGAGGACTTCTAGGAGGACATCATTCAGGTGATTTAAATTTAGAGCTCTTTCAACTCGATGTTTTCAAAATTGAAGGCTTCTCCAAAGCGTTTGCAGCTTGCTTCCTGAGAAGAATGTGGACCCCTCTGGGATATGCAGAACCCGCGCATGGCAGCGGCACTTGCCAGCAAAATCTCTATTAGAGCCTGCGGAGAGGAAACGCAAACCGCCTTCTTTGGGGCATTTTCAAAGACTTTGCATCTTCGAGGGTTCCACAAAACGAGCGGTTTGAACACTTCCATTTGGGAATGGCAAGTCGCTTTAAGAACAGCTTGCGGGCTGTTTTTGACGGTGATTGAAGGGCCTTACATGTATAGCCCATCCACTGGAACCCAGCAATAAGCGTTTACAGGCTGCTTGCTGCTTTACAAGGGGGTCCTCAAAATCAGCTGGTTTTCCAACTGGCCCAAATGAGGATACTCCTTTTGGAGTGGTTTTAACAAGAACCAGCCCCCTTTTTTTTTGGGGGGGGGGTTCCCTTATTCCACGACACGCCCCCCAGCGGGCGTGCGCTAAACCCGGGACCCCATTTTGTTGGGGCGGTCTTTGGGTTTGCCTTTGAACCTTGAAAAGGGTCAACAACAAACAACACACACACACATGGAGGTGTAGTAGGGTCTTCCCCTTGGGTTTTCCTTTAAACCTACAAAAAAAAAGAAAAAACACCAAAAAACGCCGGCAACCCCCAAAAAGCCAAACCCGAAAAGGTACCCCGAAACCCCGCGGCACCCCTGCAACCCGGGCCTCAGGTGCCGTGCGCCTTTGGCACCGCCGCCTTCATTGAGAGCTTGCTGTTGCTAGGACCGGCCGGGGGAAGCGAAGCTTCGGCCGGTTTCTGTCCGGGACAAGACGGGGGGTTCGAAGATTCACCCCCGCCGTGTCTGCTCTGGCTTTTCAATTGCCTGGTTCCATAGATGTGTGTCTTTGGCGGCTTTTCTTCTGCCTGGTTCCAGAGGCAAATGAGGGAACGAGCGCGAGAAAAGCCCTCCCTGGCGTTCAAGGGATCCGCATGGCTTGCCAAAGCAACCTTGGACTCCCTGAGAACCAGCAAGTGTGTTCGTTTCTTCCTTTGAACTCCAAAAAGGGTACCCTCCAACAAGGCAAGAGAGATAGCAAGCCAGGGAAGATGCGCGTTCCTGTGAATTTGGAGTTCCTTCTGGTGGTTGGTTTCCTTTTTGGCTTCCCTTGGCCTATCCCAAGAAAGGCTTCAGCGGATTCAACCACTCCGAGCAATTCAGGATCTTTTTGGGGGAGCTTGCTTTGGGGGGGGGGGTGATAGAGGGGTGCAACTGTTTTCCATCAACCCCGGTTTTGGGGAGACCAAACTCTTAAACTGTAAACGTGTCAACCGTTTCTTTCAAGCACCTTCCAAGGGGGGGTCCATTTGTACCTGAAATGCCCTTGTACTACGATCCAATTTGGGTACCAATTGGCAGCCCTTGGAAGGTCCAAGACTTTGTTTTGGCAGTGCTGGTTCAGACCAAGGTTCAAGGCGCCAACTTTGCAGCTCCTGGATTTTGCAACCAGGTTGTCCACCAAGGCAGGCAACGGACCCAGGCGCATGGTCTACGCATGGTCTACATCGGGTACTACATCCAGCACTCCCCAGAAAACAGCCTTGATCACCAGGTACTCTGAGCTGTTGAGCCTGAGCTTACTCCAGGCCAGAACTCACGGCTCTCATGATCCTTTCATGTGGCAGGTACAGGCGGACTCCCCTTGAAAGTGATCAAGTCATAGGCCATGGGGATTGGAAATTAAACCCTACAGAGAGGGCCTCATTTGACACGAGGGGCTTGTTTGCCGCGACCATCTTCTGGGAATGCCCTTTTGGCGCCTTTGTGAGAACCCCTTGACAAAAAAGTCTCTTGGTCGCCAGATTGCAACCTTTTCTTTTCGAATAGCTTTTTTAACAATGCGATCCATTGTAATTCCAACTCCCCAAAGATGCAAGGATGGCCCAGGCCGGGGCCCTTTGCCAAGCCTGGAAGTCTTTTTACTGAGGGGCCTTTTCAAGAGGACAGTCATCTTCCACAACCCTCATGTCCGCTCCCCTGATTGTTGGAAAGAGGGTACACTGGGGGGTGTTGGATGGACCTCAAATGAGTAGCAGCAGAGACTAATCATCCACCGGCAAAATCGGGATTGACTTGGCCAACCGCATTACCCGATACTCGGTTAATAGGTCGTCCGTTGCTCAGATGCCAACCCCTAGCGTCCTTGAGGGAACTAGAGATGAAGATAACAATGTTTGGCGTTTTCCTGTTTTGAATGACTACCTTCAAATGAAAACTACCAACATTGTGAATTTTCTCTCCAACATCGGAAAGCCCATTTTGGAGATATGGGTGTGTCTTGAGGTGGGCAAAAGTGTAGCCGTAGGTGTGCACTTGGCTTAACTCAGAGTAAGGGTCCACTGGGAAACATTTTGGCTCAAGTGGACCCTTCCAGTCTTGTTTTGGGTGGCGGCACCCATAACGGGCCAGGCGCTCGTTGTGTTTTTTCACATATCCCCGCGCAGGTAAT
The DNA here is from genome assembly GCA_963377175.1 of Effrenium voratum. Lineage (NCBI taxonomy): Eukaryota > Dinophyceae > Suessiales > Symbiodiniaceae > Effrenium > Effrenium voratum. The sequence continues at coordinate 237,057 of CAUJNA010003352.1, forward strand.
CGTTTTCGCCGGGGAGGGGGATGGGGTGTGAGGGTGGGGAGTGGGGGGGGGTAATAGCGGAGTTAAGGGAGGACTGCGTATTCTAGCTCAAACACACGTGAGTCCCACGTTTCGTTTTGCTCTTGGTTTGGTGATGCTCTTGCGTCTCGTAGGTCGTGCTCACGTCTTTGATACGCACGCAGTCCTGCCACAGTCTCCGCGCTTCTCAGTTTGTCCGCTTTGTTTGGACTCTTTGTTGGATCCCCTGACCCTGCCGAGTGACCCCTTACCACATCGGTTCGTTGAACTGCGCATCTCCTCTGGGTGCCAGTTTGCCGTTCCTTTGGCTAGTATGGCCCCCAATGCTGCAGGAGTCTTTGTCTCTTCCCTCTTCCGCAGCACTGGGTCTTGGCAGCCGGCGTGTTAGCGGGTTCCCGCGGATTGCTTGGCTTGCGCTTGCGCCCCGTTGTCCCTGCACCGCGTGGTGTTGACTTGCCGCGCCCCACGCTGCAACCCCCATGACTTCCTGCGAGCGCTCGCAAGCGCCTCCACGTGCTCTTTGCAGTATGTCAGCCAGAAACAAAATCCATGTTTGGGTTTTGTTTGGGCAGTTGGTGAGACAAGCGCTCGATATCTATTGCTCTGTTGTTTGGGGGGCCATACACGCTCACATCTAGGCAAAGCATGCAGCAAGGTGTGTTGCTAGCCTGGAGAGCGCGACAAGGTGCGAGCGTGAAAAGTCAGGACCTGAAGCTTTGGGCAGGTTCAGTGAGCCTGTCACAGGTTGCCTTTCGCCTCGGAAAAAACAGTCAAAATCTGACTTTTCGAGCGCCCTCTAAAGCCAAGCGCGCTCCGATGTATGCGGGCACCAGCGTGGCAGAGACAAGGCGACAATCAGGGTAATGTTTTCTCTTTTAAACGATTCCGCTTGCAAGATGCCCGCGGAACTCGTGTTGACTTTGCATGGCAGCCAGGTCATGCTTGGTCCGTCACATGTGAAACGAAACGTGACTTCAATACGTGGGCGGGTGAACTCATACATCCGGATCCCAAGTAGCGAATTGATCGATCCTGTCGATCTTCGCCTCCTTCCTTCCTCACCCATAGTGCCGGGAGGGCGCTCGGGGAGGTGGACGGATTCTCTGGGGCCAATCTTCCAATTTGGCACTAACCGCCTCACACGAAAAAAGGAGTGCGTTGTTTGAGGTTGTAAAGTAACTAGTAGCGCCAATGTGGCGCTTCGATGAGTTAAGGGGGCCCCCACAAAGAAGAAACCATATGGGAATCTGGGGGGTTCTTGAAACGCCACCGAGGATCATGGCCGGTTTCCTTTTGCTTTCAGCCAAGAGCCGGTTGCCCCCAAAAGAGCGACCCCTTGACTTCAAATGTGGGTTGATCAGGAATTCTGGCCCCCAAATGAGTGACCATGGGTAGAATGTCCCCTTTACTTGACAGGTCATTCATCTTTTTTGTTGGTTTTCTCGGATCATCGCGCTTTTGCCGGAGCTTCTGATCAACCCCAGCACAGTTCAAGCGGGAGATACAACCGCCCCCACCCCCCCCCTTGGGCTGGCGCGATTCGATCGGGCGGTGGACCCGGTCTGCTCCAGCCAAGCCGTGAGGATACCGGCACATGAACGGCAGTGGGCAGCCCATCAAGTGCTGCGCGCCGGCGGCCGCCAAGGCCATGTACCTGGCCCGGGCACTCGGATGGGTCAGATGGGCGGGGCGGCAGTTTCCGGATCGTGGAGGGACGGGAAGGGCTGCTGGCTGTAGGCATCGATTTGGTAGCGGGTTTTCTGACTTCAACACTTTTCCGGGAAACTGGATGTGAAACCTTGGTGCAGAGGGGTAGACATTATCCAGGTTTGTTGCCATGTGTTTACTCTTATGGTTTTGGCGAGCTGTTTTTGTTGAATTGCATGGATATGTCTTTTGAGCAACACAGAGTTGGTGATTGTTTGTTGATCCGTTTCGTTGACCATCTGCAAGAAAGACAACACCTTATTGGCGTTGTTTCAGGGGAATGACACATCCCAACGAGGGCTCCCTTTGCCCCTGTGTGGCTCGTAAGTGTTTGTGAGGAAAGGACTAGGACAGAACACCGTGGGTGTTGGCCCTATCGCCCCTCGTTGAAGGGATTTACTACCATCTGACAGGGACACCTTAAAGAGGATTTTCATGACATGCTAACTACCACCTTTCCTCATGGCTAATATTAATCCCTGATTGGTAGCCCCACCCGTTTACTTGTTCACTTCCTCTCGTGGCTAATGCTGACCGACCACTAGGCACACACTGTTATGTATTCCCCTCTTGTACTTACGGCTAGTGTTGACCCTGATTGAGTAGCCAACCCAGTTGTTTCCTTTTCTCCATGGCTATAAGCTGGTGGGTAGGGAGCACAAGGAGCTGTGGTGTTCGGACTCCTTTTTCAGAGCCAAGGAGCTACCAAATGTTGATGCCATAAACCCCGCCCAAGGCTGTCCTCGTTCAGTTCTTCCATGGGCTTGCCCCAGTATAACTCGGGGGTAAACCTTGAAGCGACGTCCACGCCTTGGGTCCCGCACTTTTTTCCCGTAGGTTTGGAGTCTGCTCCTTGTTTTAGACACATGAAACAGAGTCGAGTCAGATCTTATTCTTGGAATACCCCAGATGTGGGTCGGCGCCGTAAATTGGGTCGCGCCGTTGTTTTCAAGCAAGCGTTCGTTCACAGGGGTGCGGTTGACTCTTTTTGGAAGAAGCCGTGGGTGTGGGTTGGACACTTCCGCCCGAAAAAGAGGGCGCCCTTTGGTGGGTCGTGGCTGGAGTAGCTGGTTTGCGGCTTAAACCTTTCCCTGCATGCCGTAGGGAATCAACAAAACAGGTTCAGCTTCGGCTGGAGAGAGGGGCAGAGGAGCCAAGACCCTCCTTCGATTTTGCGGTCACAGAAAGTCGCAATTTGGAAGCACTTTCACCTTTAGAGAGGATTCAGAGGTAAACCACTTGGGTTTCTTCACTTGGAACCCGGTCGAACTTGCCCGGTTGCCCTGCTCTTAGGTTTGGGTCGGGCCTTGCTTTACCAAACCTCAAACTCCGAAGTCAGTGGTCATTTCATGCGTAGATGGCAAATACTTTGCGATCTTCCCAAATGTGTCTCTTTGCGGCTTCTTCGGGGAATCATTGCAATGGCTGGAATGTTGCTCACAGACCCACTTTAATGGGAGTTACTGAGTGTTTGTTTTTGGCTGGGGTTCATATTAAGTTTCAGGGGAGTGTGTTCTTTGATGCCCCGCGGGTGGCTCAACCCAGACACTTCCAACCACATGCGTTTCTGTGAAATACTTGTAGTTTGGTATCACAGGGTCATTTGCCACATTGTCCTGAACTGGGCATTTTCCATGGGCTCGCGGATGGCGCTTGCTCAGATCAACTTTTTGCACCACCAGCACGACCGACTGGCTGGGAGCCACGGGGAATTGTCGAGTGGCGACTGACTTTTGTGTGTGGGGAGGAGCCGGGGGGGTGGAGGAGCTGGAGTGCTTCTGTCCTTCCAAGACCGTTCGGCAGCATTTGTGGTGTGCGTGTCTTTTGTTGAGGATACCCCTTTTGGAGTTGTGCTGAAGAGAAACCGAAAGGAAACTTCGGCATTTTGCGGGTCCCCGATTTCAAGGCACGCCTATATGTTACACTTGGCTAACGGTTTAAACATTGTTATGCCCGGTTAACTCAGGACCCACTGCTCACCCAAGTTTTCCTTGTCAACGAGCGTTGAATCCGTGGCTGTGGGCATTTCGGGAGAGGCGGTGAGGTGCACTCAAGGCTCAGACTTGTGGGGGCTTGTAGGCTGTTCTTTTTTTGGGGGGGGCTGACAATCATGGGAACAAGGGTAGAAAATGGTTTGGAGTGCCGCTTGGTTTTCCTTTTCCAGGCACAAATGTCTACCCTGACAAGGTTACGGGAGCACACCGTCAGCTTTTTGACCGTCTTCTCACATAGCCAAGCGGCCTTTGGACCTTTGAGTTTTGCAGCGGTTGGCCTATTAGTGGTCTCAAGAGGTTGGCCTCTCACTACCAGGTTCCGGCAAGTGACTTGTCCTTGAACCCTTTTGGGCGCCGAAAAATACCCATGTCTGGCCACAAGAAGCGAGCGCACGGGTGCAAATGGCCCTCTGGCGACAGGCAAAAGAGGTGGTGTGGCGGAGGGAGCAAGAGAAGGCAGCGGCCGAGCGAAGCTCAGAGGGCTCCACTGGGCTGGGGAAAGTCCAAGAAGCCGGCCAGGTCGCCATCTCTTTGGGCCCAAACCCAGGGTTTTCGGGGCGAACCAGGCAACGACCCCAAAGCGACCCTCTTCGTCGCGGTTCACGCGGTGGACTCTTGGCACGGGAATGCCCTTGACCTCCAATGTTCCCTGACGCTGAATTGCCCAAAGCGAATCGAGCTGTTCACCTAAAGCTGCTTTGGTGTTCGCCTATGTGTTCAGCTCCAAGTCAGAAGAGAAAAGGGACAGTTGATTTGTCTCAAACCCAGATTGCAAGAGACTTGGGGTCAGCCCATAGACATAACAGCTACTTGTACTTGGCTGCCTTCCCCTGGATTGACAGAAGTCCTACCTTTGTTGGCGGTGGCTCGAACATCGCATCTTTGGGCCGATGCGTTTTAGAGGAGCTCCGATGGATGAGTTTCTCCTTGGTGTAAGACTTTTTGAGGGGACATATGGCTGTGGCTCAAAAAACCGGTACCAAAATGGAACTCTGGTAAGTGGAAACATGGACCAACCCCTGCGTAACCCCTCTGTTTAATTTTGAGCCACACCCATATTCCAGGAACCCAGATTCTTGCGTGCAGGCCCATCGGCAACCTGTCAACAGAATCCACGCCAGGCACCAGGTAAACGGTTTGCCTTGGTTTGCGAATTCATCCTCCCAACTGGCATTTGTCCATCATTTAGGACGGCCATCCCCTCTTTCCAACAACCCATGGAAAAGTGGACCAAGGGCTCCCCCCCCCCCCAACAAATGGAGAGTAGTCTTCCAAAATCCTGTCAGCTCCCATGATTCCGCCAGTTGTATAACGAGCTGGGGGTACTACGAGCTCACCACGACAAACAAAGGTCTTTCACTTCGGGACTCAATTCAGCCGAGTCTCCACATTCTCCACAACCCTCACAGTTCCCACAATCTTCACAGTTCCACAGTCCCTGCGTCCCTAGGGTAAGATTTGGGTAGGGTTACGCAGGTGTCAATCTTTGGTTCCATTTACCAAGGTGCCATTCTGGTTTACTCTCCCACCAGCGAACATGAATGTGCACAGACCCCTGTAGAAAGACGACTTTCCTCCTGGAAAGGGCCTTTTTTCACCTCCATGTTAGTTGGTGGGAGGGTACCATTATCATGGTTGTTGTTGGGAACCATTTTACATTTTTGCTTATTGTGGTTTAGCGGTTTAGAATCCCCACTCAACTGCTAATAATACTTTTTGTTTTTTGCTCCCCGTCCAACGTCCACCAACTGATGGCTACCTTTTTCCGAGCGCCTCGCGCCATGTCTTCGGCTCGTTGTCGCTCCGAGGCCGAGCAGGCGGCCACGGTGCTGGTGCGGCCCCGCAGCCCTCCGCCCGCTCCCACGCCCAAGGCGCGGGGCAGCTGAGACTTTTGTTTTGTTTAATCTTTTTTTTTCTCCCCTTCTTTTTTTTGCGGAGGTCTCAGGGGGGAAAAACGTGGACGGTTTCATTCTCACTTCCTGAGGTCCTGGCCTGGACTTTTCAAGCATTTTTTGGGTTTTTTGAGCAGGTTGGTGCACCATTTTGGCGGTAAATGAACAGTCCGGACCTTTTCTGGCCAATCCACTTAGGAAGTCAGGCGTGGGGGTTCCCTTGGGCAAAACAGGGACTGGTTGTGTCAACAGTTTTTTTCGAACCCTACTACACCTGCATGTGTGTGGTTTGTTGTTGACCCTTTTTAGATGGGTTTAAAGGCAAACCAAGGAAGGCGGAAATCCATCTTGGTCCAAGTTCCTGTAGACCCAACTCGCACGGCGTAGGCGCTGGTGATTCCCAGGGTGTCTGCCATGAACAAGATGGTGGGCGCTGCCCGGAAGGCGAGCGGCCGACGTGGACGCCACCGTTCGCTGGGAAACTCCCCTCGGGCCCTGTTCGCGTCACCCCAAGGTGGTTGGTGTGTTTGTTTTTCAGGGGTACCCATTTTGTTGTGTTGAAGGGAAGCCGAAAAGGAGTGCGCCCATTTTAAGGGTTCCCTTATTTCTGGCACATGAGGTCGACGCAGGCACCCAGGGGTGACTTGATTGTCCGAATGGGGTTCAGAATCGCAGGGCGGCTCGTTGTTTACAAGGTCAGTATGGGGGTCAGTCCCAACCACAAATGGGCATGTGTCGAAATCGGGGCCGCTGAAAAGGACGGTTTTTGTCGTGGTCCCGTTTTGACCAACCGAAGGCGTCGCCTCAAAGAAGCACACGCACATGCCAAACTGGGTGCGGCTAGGCTTTGATTCAGGCGAGGGATCTCTCAAGGGCTGCCCTTCAGCAGCCCCTCAGCGAATGTTTTTCTTCGATGGCTCACTCCCCGAGTTGGGAAGACCATTTGGGTGGCAAACAGAAAGTTGTGTTTTTTTTGTTTACTTTTTTTGGGCCATACTCGGGAAGTGAGGCTGGCAGGTGGTTGGATCGAATGACTTTGTCAAAAAACCTCTGGGGAGCACATCAATGACCAACGTCCACGTTCTGATATGTCCATTCACGTGGCGTTCACGGATTTCATTTGGCAGTCGTATGCAATTCCTCGACCATGTCACGATGGCCCCGAGTCAAAGGATTCTATTGTGTCCCACCAGTATTGCTCGCAGCATTGCAGTGACAGACATAGCACCAGACACACCAGGCCAGCCTTTCCCACATAACGTGTCTGCTTCTTAGGGTGACACAGCATCCCCAATGCAGAAGGTGCAAACCACTTCTGGGTGTGTGGGTGTTTTGAGGGTACTCATTGTGGGGTCCTTGGGATTCCCTTATCTTGAGACAAATCCGTGTCTGAAATCAGCTTCTCTGATGTGCTGCCAAAACTGGCATTGCCATCGTGCGATTTTTCTTTGCTGCGATGCGAGGTCCATGCGGAACAGATGTGTGATCGTCTGGTTAATCGGGGTCATCACGGGGTCACCAGATTGGGGGGCGCAAACCAAACAGTGGGTATTCTGCTTTCGTAAGGAACCAGTCACAGCCCTATCTCTAAAATGTTTGGGACCCCAAATTAGGGCACCCCTAAAATGGTCTGTTTCCTTTTAATTGTCCTTCCACGCCCGGTCCTTTGGGGCGTTCATCGCGCGCATCGCGCGCATCGCTCGGCTCGGTGAGGTGCTGCGTGCCCAGCGGGAGGCGCGGTCCAACCAGCACCGCAACGCGGTGGTCACGGCGGTGGACATCCCAGGCGTGAGACATCCCATGGGGCGGAAATCGTCTCCCCTTCAAGTTGACCACTTTGTTGCATTTTGCTTGGATGTTAGGACCTTAGCCTCTTGCCAACTACTGGGTTTTCCATTAAACCACTAACAGTTAAACTTTTAGCAGGGGAGCAGATTTCGCAACCGAGTCCATAGGTGGCTTCTTAGGTGGGTAGAGCTAGATGAAGCTAGATTGGTTGTATCCCAGGAGGTTGGAAATTGGGAAGTTGTTTTCGTCAAATTGACTCCCCAATTGACCTCCAGCTTTTTGGGTTGGAAATAGATAGAACTGGTTTATGGCCCATTTGCCAGGGCCATCTATTTTATCAAAAGGACGCCTATGTTGACCTCTATAACTTGCAGAATCCATGCGAATTTTGCAGGAGAGTAGTCTGGCTTGAGCGTTTATGAGGAATATTCTCACAACTGGTGGACATAACTCGCACCTGCATGATGTTGACCAGCTGGTCCCTAATTACAGTTTCTGCCATAGTGGGAATGCGTCAAACTGAGGGACTGTTTTGACTGTTTGGTTTTTCCTTTTATTTTCCCTTCAAAGCAAAGCTGGGCAGAATATGTTGCAACAACCAGACCCCTGGTTCCCTAAAAAGGGGAAACCAACGGGAGAATCAGTCAGAATCGGCGGAACAACAAAATCAGTCAACTTCCCAGTACCAATCAGTCGACTTCCCACCTGTCTTTTGATAGGCTTCCCTTAAGAGTCCCACAAACATCAGGGTACCCTTAGTTGGTGTGTCAGCCTAGTGGCTTGGGGATTTCTATAGATGGGAGGATCGACACCCCCAACCAAAACCACCAGACCAGACCAGACCAAGAAGTAGAGGGAAGCTGAAACCGCGGGGAGCTCGGTCCTTACGTGCCCAAAGCGGAGCTCAGATACGGACGCCGGGACCTCGCCGAGCGGGAATTCCAGCCCCTCCCAGTCGAGCTCCAGATGTGCGCTGGAGCCAGGCGGGGGGTTTGAGCGCGTTGCTCTCATCGTTGGACAGGGGGAAATCCCCCGAAAGGAGCGTTTTCGTCCCGGGCTTTGGGGCTTCCCAAAGCCGAGGAATATGCTCTATGTGAGCTCATGCTTGGAGTTTCCTCCCTACAGTCCCCTTTTTCTGAATGGGTACGTGTCAAAGGGGGGGACTTCCAAACATATTGGTTTTCCTTGTGGTTTGCCTTTTGACCAAGCTGAAAGGGGTACGTACCGTCAAGTAGAAGCACACATCAGACAGCTGTGTGGGTGGACTTGGGGAATGTAAGTGGGGATGAAAAGCCCAAAGATGTCTTGCAAATGGAAATTGACTTTCGATCAAGCAAGCGGTCGAAGCCGGTCTTGAGGGCACCGGGGAACGTTTGCCCGCGCGCGCCTGCGCAAAAAAAGTTGAGCCGTTTTTAGGCTGTCAGGCCTTTCCAGAAGAGAAACGCCCCTGCAGTTGGGCATGTGGACCAACCAAGTACAACCCTTTGATGTATACATTTCAAAAGACACACTTGTGTCTGTGTATGTGTGTCAAACATAGGGATTCGGACGCCCAAATGGCCATCATTTTACCTCTCGACACAAACATGTTGGTTTACAGGAGAATCCAAAGGACACCCACCATTTTGAGGGTTCCCTTGCCCCCCAATAAGTCAGCTGCGCCCAGAGCTCTCACGCCCGTGCGAACTTGAGTGAGTGAGTGGGTTCCCTGGCTCACGCATCCATGAGGCGGGCCTCCGGGCGCAGGCGAAGGGACGGGGGATGATGGCCATAACGAATGCCGGGGGGGTGGTTTCAATTGGTTTTTCAAAGCACCTGGCTTTGTTCCCTCTACACCAAAGTAGTTCCCGTGCCAAGTTTTAAGCACCCCACTTTTTGGTTGCCGCTTGTATTATTGTTTTTTTTCTTCTCTTGTTGCTGAGCTTGGGGTGATGTTTCAATGCTATGGGGAGCCCTGTGTGTCTCAAGTAGTTTCTGGCATGCCTCCAACCAAAAAGGCCAAACTGGGATATCTTCAAGCAAAGACACCCACCAGTGCCACGCCCCAGTTTACTGGTGAGAATGTTGGATCTATGCTCTTGGCGACCCCGGTACTGCAAGGGCAGGTCTCAAAGCCAGCAGCTTGCTGGTTGCAACCTACTCACGGCCGCGCAAATGCCGATTGCGATAAACAAGGATCACAAGCTGGGCTCTTGTCAGTACAGGGAAGAGAAAACAGCATCTTGCGCTCTCCAGCATGATGTTCTTTCTGCGTGCGCAAGAGGAATTTCAAGCGCAAGACAAATTTTCTGGACCACCAGTGGCAGGATCGACGCTGGGCTCCTTTTGTTTTTTCTTTTCCTGGTTTTTGGCATAAGCCACAGATTCGTGAGGCTACTCTTGCAACCGTGTTCGGAAGGGGCAGACCAATGGACCGGGCGATGTTGATGTCGTCTTGTTCCACGTCTCAGTTGGAAGACCGGAGGCCGCAGGGCTGCTTTGGGTTTCTCAATAAAGCACTCGTTTGCTTTGCGGCAGCAGGTTTGAAGTTCCCCCAATGCCGGCCAAGGGCTGAAACCAAGATGGAGGATGGCAGCATCTACTTTTCGGCCGATTATAGGTGTGAAGCCCTCAAAAGCAGCCTAAGCCCCAACCTCTTTCTGAGGGGCTTAATATCTCGTGACTAGTCAGTGAGGTTTGTTTTTGGAGGGACCCTGTTCGGTGTGACTTTTGAAGGGACAAAGGCACCATGGCAAACAACAAGGGAAGGACCTTGGAAGAGCAATGGAGCCGTACTCAAACCCGATGAAGGTTAGTAGAGGACAGGCCTAGGTAGGCGACGTTAGCGCTTGAAGGATTCATCAGGCCACTCCGGCGGCCACTCAGCAGAAATCTTTCCCTGAAAAGGAACGCGGGCAATTGGGGAGTAAGGCGGGGGGATTTGGGTTCCGTGTCCCCAACCAACACCGCAAACGTTGTCAGTGCAATGAAACTTCCAGACCAAGGCAAACAGGAATCCAGGAAGCCAACCAGATCTTGGGACCCACAGATTTCAGTCGCATTCACATCTTGTCCTGCGCGCTAGGCCCCGAGCCTCCGCTCAGCAGCAGGGGCAACGTGCCTCCAAAGGAGCGGCAGACGCGAGTTGGTTTCACCTTTGAAGCGCGCCTCGCGTGCAGGTTGGTGGTCAGCTTCTATATGGGTATGGGGCAAAACTAAACCACCAGGTTTTAGTCATTGTTTCCGTTGACCAGGGTGCCATTTTGGGAAATTGCCTATTTTTGACCCACAGCCATATATACATATGTATATACATATATGTATATACTGTTGCAATTCATCTAGATATGATGATCTGCCTGGGGTTGTCTTCCAAATAAGTCCAAATGAAGTCCAAGGCCGTACAAGGGCAAGCAGGGCGAGGAAGGGCTAGTGGGGGCCAATGATTCCCGGGCCCCAGTGGCCAGTGACCAGGAAGTTGCCCAGTTTTGGACTCAGTGCCTTTCGTCTTGTTTTTGAGGGCGCCATTTCTTTTAGTCTTCAAGGGACACCGAAACGAGAATCATAGGGACACCGAAAGGAGCATCATAGGGACACCGAAAGGAGCATCATAGGGACACCGAAAGGAGTATCATAGGGACACCGAAAGGAGCATCATCGGGACACCGAAAGGAGCATCATAGGGACACCGAAAGGAGCATCATAGGGACACCGAAAGGATCATCATAGGGACACCGAAAGGAGCATCATAGGGACACCGAAAGGAGCATCATCGGGACACCGAAAGGAGCATCATAGGGACACCGAAAGGAGCATCATAGGGACACCGAAAGCAGCATCATAGGGACACCGAAAGGAGCATCATAGGGACACCGAAAGGAGCATCATAGGGACACCGAAAGGAGCATCATAGGGACACCGAGAGGAGCATCATAGGGACACCGAAAGGAGCATCATCGGGACACCGAAAGGAGCATCATCGGGACACCGAAAGGAGCATCATAGGGACACCGAAAGGAGCGTCATAGGGACACCGAAAGGAGCATCATAGGGACACCGAAATCAGCATCATAGGGACACCGAAAGGAGCATCATAGGG
>CAUJNA010003352.1:251466-258966 GCA_963377175.1 Effrenium voratum
CACACAGACACACAGACACACAGACACACAGACACACAGACACACAGACACACAGACACACAGACACACAGACACACAGACACACAGACACACAGACACACAGACACACAGACACACAGACACACAGAAACACAGACACACAGACACACAGACACACAGACACACAGACACACAGACACACAGACACACCGACACACAGACACACCGACACACAGACACACAGACACACAGACACACAGACACACAGACACACAGACACACAGACACACAGACACACAGACACACAGACACACAGACACACAGACACACAGACACACAGACACACAGACACACAGACTAACAGACACACAGACACACAGACACACAGACACACAGACACACAGACACACAGACACACAGACACACAGACACACAGACACACAGACACACAGACACACAGACACACAGACACACAGACACACAGACACACAGACACACTGACACAAAGACACACAGACACACAGACACACAGACACACAGACACACAGACACACAGACACACAGACACACAGACACACAGACACACAGACACACAGACACACAGACACACAGACACACAGACACACAGACACACAGACACACAGACACACAGACACACAGACTCACAGACACACAGACACACAGACTCACAGACACACAGACACACAGACACACAGACACACAGACACACAGACACACAGACACACAGACACACAGACACACAGACACACAGACACACAGACACACAGACACACAGACACACAGACACACAGACACACAGACACACAGACACACAGACCAACAGACACACAGACACACAGACACACAGACACACAGACACACAGACACACAGACACACAGACACACAGACACACAGACACACAGACACACAGACACACAGACACACAGACACACAGACACACAGACACACAGACACACAGACACACAGACACACGACACACAGACACACAGACACACAGACACACAGACACACAGACACACAGACACACAGACACACAGACACACAGACACACAGACACACAGACACACTGACACACTGACACACAGACACACAGACACACAGACACACAGACACACAGACACACAGACACACAGACACACAGACACACAGACACACAGACACACAGACACACAGACACACAGACACACAGACACACAGACACACAGACACACAGTCACACAGACACACACAGACACACACACACACACAGACACACACACACACACACACACACACAGAGACAGACAGACACAGACAGACAGACACACAGACACACAGACAGACACAGAGACACAGACAGACACAGACAGACACAGAGACAGAGAGAGACAGACAGAGACACACAGAGACACACAGAGACACACAGAGACACACAGAGACACACAGAGACACACAGAGACACACAGAGACACACAGAGACAAACAGAGACACACAGAGACACACAGAGACACACAGAGACACACAGAGACACACAGAGACACACAGAGACCCACAGAGACACACAGAGACCCACAGAGACACACAGAGACACACAGAGACACACAGAGACACACAGAGACACACAGAGACACACAGAGACACACAGAGACACACAGAGACACACAGAGACACACAGAGACACACAGAGACACACAGAGACACACAGTGACACACAGAGACACAAAGAGACACACAGAGACACACAGAGACACACAGAGACACACAGAGACACACAGAGACACACAGAGACACACAGAGACACACAGAGACACACAGAGACACACAGAGACACACAGAGACACACAGAGACACACAGAGACACACTGAGACACACAGAGACACACAGAGACACACAGAGACACACAGAGACACACAGAGACACACAGAGACACACAGAGACACACAGAGACACACAGAGAGACACAGAGAGACACAGAGAGACACAGAGAGACACAGAGAGACACAGAGAGACACAGAGAGACTCAGAGAGACACAGAGAGACTCAGAGAGACACAGAGAGACACAGAGAGACACAGAGAGACACAGAGAGACACAGAGAGACACAGAGAGACACAGAGAGACACAGAGAGACACAGAGAGACACAGAGAGACACAGAGAGACACAGAGAGACACAGAGTGACACAGAGAGACACAGAGAGACACAGAGAGACACAGAGAGACACAGAGAGACACAGAGAGACACAGAGAGACACTGAGAGACACAGAGAGACACAGAGAGACACTGAGAGACACAGAGAGACACAGAGAGACACAGAGAGACACAGAGAGACACAGAGAGACACAGAGAGACACAGAGAGACACAGAGAGACACAGAGAGACACAGAGAGACACAGAGAGACACAGAGAGACACAGAGACACACAGAGACACACAGAGCCACACAGAGACACACAGAGACACACAGAGACACACAGAGACACACAGAGACACACAGAGAGAGAGACACACAGAGACACACAGAGACACACAGAGACACACAGAGACACACAGAGACACACAGAGACACACAGAGACACACAGAGACACACAGAGACACACAGAGACACACAGAGACACACAGAGACACACAGAGACACAGAGACACAGAGACACAGAGACACAGAGACACAGAGACACAGAGACACAGAGACACAGAGACACAGAGACACAGAGACACAGAGACACAGAGACACAGAGACACAGAGACAGAGACACAGAGACACAGAGACACAGAGACACAGAGACACAGAGACACAGAGACACAGAGACACAGAGACACAGAGACACAGAGACACAGAGACACAGAGACACAGAGACACAGAGACCACAGAGACACAGAGACACAGAGACACAGAGACACAGAGACACAGAGACACAGAGACACAGAGACACAGAGACACAGAGACACAGAGACACAGAGACACAGAGACACAGAGACACAGAGACACAGAGACACAGAGACACACACCCACCCACCCACCCACCCACCCACCCACCCACGCACCCACGCACCCACGCACCCACGCACCCACGCACCCACGCACCCACGCACCCACCCACCCACGCACCCACGCACCCACCCACCCACCCACCCACCCACCCACCCACCCACCCACCCACCCACCCACGCACGCACGCACGCACGCACGCACGCACGCACGCACGCACGCACGCACGCACGCACGCACGCACGCACGCACGCACGCACGCACGCACGCGCACGCACGCACGCACGCACGCACGCACGCACGCACGCACGCACGCACGCACGCACGCACGCACGCACGCACGCACGCACGCACGCACACGCACGCACGCACGCACGCACGCACGCACGCACGCACGCACGCACGCACGCACGCACGCACGCACGCACGCACGCACGCACGCACGCACGCACGCACGCACGCACGCACGCACGCACGCACGCACGCACGCACGCACGCACGCACGCACGCACGCACGCACGCACGCACGCACGCACGCACGCACGCACGCACGCACGCACGCACGCACGCACGCACGCACGCACGCACGCACGCACGCACGCACGCACGCACGCACGCACGCACGCCTAGACATGTGTTTCGTGTTCTTCACCCCGCGAGAAGGTGATAGGGGGTTTTCAAGGTGATAGGGGGTTTTCAAGGTGATACACCGTTTCGTGCTGATCACCCCCGTATCGTGCTGATCACCCCGCAGCCAAGCCAAATTTGGAGTGTGAGACTTGGAGTGACCGCGATATAGTTGTGTTGCCATTCTGTAACGCCTTTTGTTAGGGGTTGGCGGCTTTAATTCCTTAAATCACAACCCCCCAAAACACAAACGCTAAAAAACACGCTGCGGCTGCAGAGCCGTTTTTCGACGGCTCAATTGGGCCGATCCGTTTCGTTGTGGGCCCTGCGCCGCGCCGGCGTGGCGCTTACATCCAAGCACGCATGTGCATATCGATGCGTGTTGCGTGCATGATCATGAGCTTGGCTTAATATTGCCGCCGTTGCATCCGTGGCCGCACTGGCTCAGCCTCGGGCCCGCTGGCCGGCATGCGGCCGGCCGGAGGCGCGACGTGTTCCATTCGCACATTGACTGCGACCATCCGCATGTCGCAGGCGACGAGGCGGCGCGCCAGCGCGAGATCCTCGATCTGGAGCGCCGGATCGAGGAGCTCGTGCGGAGCCTGCCCGGTGGCGGGACCACGGGCCGCGGGCCTGGAGCTCAGATTCGCTGCATCATTGCGCCATGTGACTTAGTCGCGATTTGAGGTACACGTGGCCGCCTGCCGCTGAGAGGCCTCCCGGGAGCTTCGCGAAGAGCTTCGGGACGGCGGCCCAGCGGCCTAGGCTCGATATGTGCGTCCATTGATCGGTTTCACTCGTTTTCCTGCCAGGCCGCCGCCGCGGCCTTGGCAGTGGCGGCAACCGCAGCTGCAGGCGCCGCTGCAGGCGCCGCTGCAGGCGCCGCCCAGGCCAGAGCAGCAGCAGCAGCAGCACCAGCAGCAGCACCAGCTGCACCAGCAGCAGCACCAGCTGCAGCACCAGCAGCAGCACCAGCAGCAGCAGCGCCAGCTGCCGGAGCAGCAGCCACGCGTGCTGGGCCTTGGGGCCAAGCCTAAGGCGCGTCCGCCGCCGGTCCAGCTTGCGAGGCCGGTGCGAGCGGTTTGGCCGGTGGCCCGTCCAGGGCTCGCTCCCCCGGCCAGATCCTCAGTTGCGCGTTCGTGGTTTTGAACTGCATGATTGCGTGGTTGATTAGCTTGATCTGAGGAGCTGCCGAGCCGCAGCCGCAGCCGCAGCAGCAGCAGCGACGCAGGCAGCAGCGCTGGCAGTGGCTCAGGCTGTCAACTTCCTTAAGCTTAAAAAGCACATTATATTCATCCTGCTCCTGCGCAGGCTTCACCTCTGCGCGCTGCAGCTCGGGCTCGTCGCCATAGCGGCCGGGCCCTTACATATCATAGCGATCCTTTTTTGTTGCCGGCCAGGTACCGTACGTGACGTGCACGCTGCGCTGGCCGGGCGGCCGGATCGACGATATGAGTGGAAAATTCTGCGCGGGCTGCATGCACGCGCTTGACTCCGCTTGATCTGCTTCCGTGGGTGCTCGAGCGTCCTGCTGATCACCCGAGGCGCATGGCTGGGAGCGGCCGGCGCCTTGTGATCAGCCGCTTGATTGCCAGCACTCTTTGCCTGGCTTATAGCTCGCTCTTGCGCAGGTACAGCCCGGTGCTTCGACGGACGTCGCTGGCGCGGGCCTCATTTTTTTCTTTCCGGTCGTTGCCGCTCGGTCGTCGCCCGTCTCGCTCGCGCAGGTGCTCTTCCTCGCCTTCTGCCGCGGGCCTTGTTTTTTTTTGTTCGTTTCGTTTCGTCGTCGCTCGTCTCGCTCGCGCAGGTGCTCTTCCTCGTCTACTGGCGCGGGCCTTGGCTTTTTTTCTCTTATTTTTTCGTCTCGTCGTCGCTCGTCTCGCTCGCGCAGGTGCTCTTCCTCGCCTTCTGGCGCGGGCCTTGGCTTTTTTTTTCTCGTTTCGTCTCGTCGTCGCTCGTCTCGCTCGCGCAGGTGCCCTTCCTCGTCTTCTGGCGCGGGCCTTGGCTTTTTTTTTTCTCGTCTCGTCGTCGCTCGTCTCGCTCGCGCAGGTGCTCTTCTTCGTCTTCTGGCGCGGGCCTTGTTTTTTTTGTTTTGTTTTGTTTTTTTTCGCTTCGTCTTGTCGGCCGGCCGTCGTGCAGGTGGGTCGGCCGGCCGGGCCTTGGCTCCCTTTTTTTTCCGTCTCGTTGTTCGCCTGGCTGCTTTTTGCGCAGGTGAGTGGCGTTGCTCGTCGATCTGGCGCGGGCCTCGTGTTTTTGGTTTTGGGGGGGGGGGCAGCTGCAAGAGCCTTGGCCTTTCAAGGTCCTTTTCCGCCAGATCGAGATGCCTCGCGCTAGGGTGCCGGCCGTATTGTGTATCGTATCCATCTGGCTCGCCTTTTTGTAGATCCAGATTCACCAGACGCTTCCCCCAGTTCTGCCCGCCTTAAGGTCCCCTGCTTCCAGAGTTTGAAGCCCTGCTTCCCTGGTATTTTTCCATGTGTGGGCTAGTTCGCATCTTTTTGGCCCTGCGTTTGTTTCCATTTGCGAGCCAGTACTCATCGCTCTGCCCTCTGCGCTGGCCAGTGCTCATCGTTCACCCGGCCCCTTCCTCCGTGCTTTTTGTTTCGATATGAGTGACTGTATTCATGGCTATCGCCTGCACGAGATTCACTTGGCCCTTGCCTGTTTTTTTTGATATGAAGGGCAGTACTCATCAGTTGCTCGCTCGCCTGGGGCTGCATCCTTTTTTGTGGGCTAGTACTGATCCCAGTTGGCCCTTCGAAGGCAGTTCACCCGGCTCCTGCCTCACTGCTTTTTGCTTCGATATGAGTGCCAGTATTTATCACTTTGGCCTCTATGCTGGCCACCAGAGGGTCCAAGATTCAGCACGCCTGCTTTCTGTGGGTCTGCGGCTCTTGAATGCCTTTGGCGTCATATATGTCAATCTGGCCACATGTTTGCTCAGGCCGATCTGGTATCCGTGATCCGGTATCTGAGTAGATCGAAGAATTTGCACAGCCCTTCGCGCTGGGCAGAAGCAGTTCGCTCTGCAGTCGAACTGGTCCTTGCTCGGGCTTCGGAGCCACCAACGGCAGTGGCGTGAAAAAGCGAGATTTCACCTTGAAAACCCCCCCAATCAGCGGGAAAACCCCGTGAAAAAGCGTGAATTTTCACGCGCCCGCGGGGCGCCTACTCGCACACACTGCACAGGGAGGGTTTTCCCGCTGATCGGGGGGGGGACGTGTTCGCCCCCAATACATCGAGATCCATGGGGCATGTGTTCGCCCACATTGCACAGATCATCATTTCACACGTGTTTGCGATCAGCAGCACGTTTAGCTGCTCACGTGCTCGCCGGCCCCTGTGCCGCACCCAAGCCTGGCCATGGACGTGGACAGCCTCAGCGTCCAGCTGGAGGAGCTCCGAGCGGCCAACGGTGGACGCTTGCCCGGCTGCAAGAAGCTTGCTGCTGCCTGCGGCATCTCTCAACGAGAGGCCAAGGAGCTTCTGCAGCAGCTTAAGCTGGAGCAGGACCTCGAGAAGGAGCTCGCGGACGGCGAGTCTGCCCCGAAGTGCGCGCGCAAGCGCAAGGCTGGCGAGGCCGTCGACACTGCAGACACCCTCCCGGATCGCCAGCCGCCTTAAGCCGCTTTGTCATCGCGCTCATGCCAGCGACGAGGTACTACGTCAACACCAGCGGAATCAATATGACGCTGCAGGCCTTGCTGAAGATAGTAGTTCGCTCGCTGAACCGCTGGCAGTGCGCTCAGGTCGTGACCATCAAAGGCGACTGGAAATTCATGGTGCAGTGCGCGAATTTGGAGCGCCACCCAGGCACCAATCGCATCTGCTTCAGGCCAGGCTGCTTTGCTTCCAAGTCCCTGGACTGCCCCTACACCGATGTCTCTGCAGGTGCTGCGTGGAG